>OX438767.1:1181934-1406400 GCA_949316455.1 Acleris holmiana
TGTTATGTAGTCTCCATCAATTACCTAAATATAAGGTAACGAATGCTCGTAATACTTGAATGCGCATTAAAAAGTAGTACGAATTTAAAAAAAAAACACCCTATGTTCTGATTTATATTTATTGGCAACTTTGCAGTACAAAATTAAATTCAGTAAATCTCTTTTGCTCTTGTATTTTTTTTAACTTTTTTTAAAAAAGGTCTTTCTTTGTTTGTATTATATGTCTATAAATCCTTTTATCCGAGACTTAAGTGAATAAACCACTTTAAAAAAATGGATGCAATTAAACGTGTTTGGAAAGGATGACTTTTCTTTTGAAAAACTATGGCCGAAGCGCCCCATTTTCTACCTAAGAGTAAAATTAATTTCATCGGTTAATTTATTGTTAGTATATGGATTGTTAATGTTAATATAGTTATAATTTATTTTGATTGGCAACACTGGGATTGTGTAGATGATTTAAAAAAAGAATAGCGGGAGACCGGTACTAGCTTTTTGAAGTGACTAACGGTTAAGATGTTCCTTTGATATTAATTATTACATTTATCAAAAGTACCATGAAGAGTTATTATTCGGCATTCATTCACTAAACTTTTGTTATTTAAACCTCACGACATTTAGATCTCGAGTGATATGAGAATAGGGACTTGATTAATTCGTTTGTCTATGATTTTAAAAAAACATTCGTGTTGACGTAGGCTTGAATTGCCGCCATTATGTTGTCGTTTGTTTGTTGGTTTTTTGCTGTTACGAGAGTGTGATTGTGAAAAGTTGTTGTTGTTGTTGTATGTGCTTAGATGAATTAGTGTAAACTACTATTTTGAATGTTCCGATTGTAGAAATAAACGTCGCACATCAAAACATTTTGAATTTTGTTATTTACTGTGTTCATGCAATAAAAAATTAACTATGAAATTATTATCGATCAGTTTGTAATTAATTATATTATTTTAATTAAACTAATAAATAGGTTCTCTGCGTTTTCGCCGACAAATCTTTGACAAATGCATCGTTTCGCAACTTATTCATTTGCCAACCCGCTTTTTTTTCTGTAACAACAAATAATTCAGGATTTTTATGAAACAAACCTAACCTAACCTAGGGTTCTTTACGATGGTCCAGAAATAAATCCAGAATTATTTACAGTTTCGGAAAAGATGCGGGTTGTCAAATGGTATGTTTGTGAAACGTTGGTTATGAAATAACCAAATGATAGGATCCCTAATAAACATTTTTACACACATATGATCAAAATTCTAAATGCATTGACGACGGCTTATTTTTCGCTATGTCTAACTTTTTAACTATACTCGGAAGCTGTGTAAAAATAAGTTAAAAAATATTTTACAGTTAATTTAATCCACGTATTTACTGAGAAACTAGTCAGTCTTGGATAAATTAGTGATCAAGCTGAACAGCTGTGCTGCCTTTCACTGGAAGCAGCTCTCGGTTACGTACTTTAATTAAGACCTTTGTGAGGCTGAAAATTTCCATACAAATGCGGTAATGTTCTCCTCCTGTACAAAATCATAGCATTGCTTAATTTGTCAAGTCAATTTAGTTTATAAAAATAGAACTAGATGTCACCAATAATTTTTAACCCCCGACGCAAAAAGAGGGGTGTTATAAGTTTGACGATTAAGTGTGCGTGTTTGTCTGTGGCACCGTAGCTCTTGATTTGAAAGCGGTTTTTTCGGGAATGGAGGTTTTTTTAAACAAAAGCAGTTTATTTAGTGGTGGTTCGTAGACATGTTTTATAAAAATCGATTCGGCCGTTTTTGAGATATTGAGCTTTTAGAAGGTAAAAAGCCCCCAAAATAACGGCGACACCTACTTTCAGAGCTGATATCTCTTAAACGGCCCAACCAATTTTCATGAAATCTTGCTAAGAACCATCCTGATTAATGAAAGTTTATTTAAAAAAGTCCAAATCCGTTCTTCCGTTTAGGAGTTACGATGCCACAAACAGACACTCAGATGGAGAAGTTTAAAAAGCGTAAAATAAAAAAAATAAATTCGAAATTTAAAAACCCCCGACTAAATAGTCTGTAAAAAACCTCTAAAAGTAAAAAATAATAAGTAGTGACCCTAAGGGCTGATTGTTTGATAAGTAGATTGTTAACTGAACACTGACACTAACTAAACTGACACCGGGACCGCTAAGTAAATGAAATAACATAAAATACTCCAGCTACTTAGCGGTCCCTGACGTGTCAGTTTAGTTTGTGTCTGTGTTCAGTTAACAATCTACTTATCAAACAATCAGCCCTTAGGGTCACCACTTATTATTTTTAACTTTTTAGAGGTTTTTTTTACAGATTGTTTATTAATAACAGATCTGAATCGCGCAGGCAAGTTTTCCCCAAGTTTTTTTTTTTTATGTTAAGGAGAAGGCACACGAGCACTCAGGCCACCTGATGGTAAGTGGAATCTAAAACCAATAAACACTTGAATTCTCAAGACTATAATCTTAAGACCTCAAATGCGTTGCCAACCCTGAGGACTAAGATGGAATGCCTCTATGCTAGGAATTTCACCGGTTGTCTTATCCCCACACCGGAACCGGAACACAACAATGCGAACACTGTTACTTGGCGGCTGGTTAATGGATAAGATGGTGGTAGCGATCCGGACGGACCCTGCACAGGGTCCTACCACCACCCCAGGGGTTTTTATATCTAGGGCGGTATTGGTCAACTAAACCTTGATTAGCACTGCTTCACCTTGTAGTTTCATTTAAGTTCCTTCGGACCACTGAGCATCGTGTCCACTTCCCTTCGATTTAGTGTGATTATTGAATACGTTGTAGATATTAACTAACTGAAAAAAATGTACCTACCTAATTTTTTACTTCCGTACCCAAAGGGTAAAGCGGGAACCCTATAACTAGGACTCCGCTGTCCGTCTGTCTGTCCGTCCGTCTGTCCGTCTGTCACCAGGCTGTATTTCATGAACCGTAATAGCTAGACAGTTGAAATTTTCACAAAATTGGCCGGTTTTTATAATAACTACAACATTTTACCGGAGGGCAACATGGTGCGAGGGGTGACAGAGATAACCACTTGGCCAGCCAGTTACAATGTAATGTAATTATAAGAAGACTTAGGTATATATATGCCGGGTGTTGCCTGTAACAGGAGGAATACATTGAGGAATTGTTTCCACACCACAAACGTAACAACATTTGTTCTTCAACGTTTGAAAATAACTTATTGTTAACTAAATATTAATGAATTTAGATTTTCTAAGCAAACAATGTATTGCGAAAACTACGAAGTTGCTAGGCTGACAGTAGATGTCAACTAGACTATTGGATGGAGTACATTGAAAATACTATTTAGGTTGTTCGAAAATATCCCAAATAATAAATTACATATTCTTTTAAAGTTGTAGAACAAATGTTGTTATGTTTATAGAGTAGAAGCGATCCCTCAATTTATTGCTCCTATTACAGGCAACACCCGGTATATATACAATATATAACATCAACTTAACTAACACGTAGATTAAAACACGTACAGATAATTCTTAATCTAAAACGAGACACATCAAAACGTGCATTGATGATATTACTAAACGTGACGACCGGCACAAACATATACCTATACAACATTTCTACTGGTCGACTGTACCTCTCGGAAGGTGGAACGATTTGTACAGAGACCAAAATACATATATCTGGTGAGGTGGAACAAACCGTCACAGGCACATAGGCTTATGTGATATATAAATAAAAAAAATAAAAATAAAAAAAAAAAATATTTTCATATTCTCAGATCCATAGGTTGTTAGGTACAAAAACACTTATAAAACTACGTTAGTACAATAATATTGAAATTTACATTTACAAAGCCTATCTCAGGGTCGTAAGACATGAAGGTCGGTGTATCGGCGGAGAATATCCGAATCCCACCTCCCTGCTATCATTTTCAGGATGCTATTTGTGCTCCCCCTCATCTGCCTCACCACAGAGGCCGTCTTCTTCCGTACTACGGCATAAAAGTCCTCGACGCTAGCTCCGGCAAACATCTCAGAGGCGCTGCAGAATCGAGGAAGCCCAAACAGCATCCTGAAGATGTTATTATATTGGATTCGCAGGGTATTATAGGGCCTCAGCCTGAAACTAGCCCACAGGCCACACGTATAAAAGCTTTGACAGTAAGCTCTAAATAAAGTCAGCTTCACTTGAGCGCTGCATCGCGCGAACCTGTGCGCCAGCATCCCGCCTCGGACCGACAACGCCCTGCGCTCCCGTTCTATATCGAGATCGTCTTTCAGGTCCTCGGTCACAATATGACCCAGATATTTGAAATGAGTAACATGATTTAAAGGCACTCCGTTCAACATTATCTTGGGCGAGTAGGCTGGACACTTAATTTTACCTTTAAAAATCATGAACTCACTTTTGGTAGCGTTATACTTCAAACCATGCTGTTGTGCGTACATCTCGCATGTATCAATAAGCTTTCTAAGGCCTGATACTGATGGGCTCAGCAGCACCATGTCATCCGCATAACTAATATTATTTACACTAACATTATCAATTCTACAGCCAGCACGAATGCTGCTGAGATCCTCAATCAGTTCATTTACATATAAATTAAACAATCTGGGTGAGGTTAGCCCCCCCCTGCCTCACCCCACACTTTAGCACATATGGATCTGAATATTCTTTAGCCCACTTTACCACATTTATCTGATTGCTATACCAGTGAGACATGATTCCTATCACAGCCGGATTTATGCCTGTCTTCTTCAGCTTTGACCACAGTATATCATACGACACGGTATCGAAAGCCTTAGAAAGATCTAGGAAACAAGCATAAATGGGCGTATTTCTCTTAACATAATAGCTTACTGTATGTTTTAAGGCTAATATTGCACTCTCAGTGGATAGTCCCTGACGGAAGCCGAATTGAGCATCATGTAATTTGACATGTAGGTTCAAAAACGTGTCAAGAATCCTATCTAGTACCTTTGCGGTGACTGTAGCCAAAGAAATCGGCCTGTAATTACTTTTATCCGCGAGATCTCCTGTAGAATTCTTAACTAGGGGAATGACCACAGTTTTCATCAAATCCGAAGGTAAGTAAGTGTGTCTCACGCAGAGCGTGAACAACATAGATAATAACCTCCCAATGTGCGAGCCCGCGTGCTGGAGGTGCTCAATGCTGAGTCCGTCGTGCCCCGGGGACTTACCTCTTTTCATGTTAGCTATTGCTAGTCTAACGTCTTTAGCGGAGACTACAATTGACTGACCTGTCAGATTGGACTCATCATTGAACCCCTCCCGCAGGGGTTGGTATGGGGGCTCCATCTTAAAATAATCCCTGAAGATATTAGCGACATCTTTGGGTTCACTCATGCCATCCACACTGGCCGACAGACTTGGTTTATAACTCATTTTTTGGTACTTCTCCAAAACTTTCCAAACTGTTTCGTTGAATGTTGTGTTGCCAATATGTCACATTGAATCTGCACTTGATTATTTTGACAAAACTTAAGCTTAGATTTAAAAATTCTACGACTAGAGCACATTTTTTCATAAATAGGGCCACTTTTGGGCTTCCCATGTGATACATATGTAAGAAAATCTAACCTAGCTTCCTTGTGACTGTTTGATACATGTTTATTCCAGCCCAGAATACTTTTACCTTTGTTATTCACATTCGACTTATGTACACTACTCTCTACAGACGCTCTAGTTAGTGCACTTATTATGTCACCGTATAGTTGATTAATAACACTTCTGTGTGAAGTATCTTGACACATACTATCTGCACAGTCTTGAAGTTCATGCGGAAAGTCAACTACTTTTAAATAGTTATTACATAGCTCTGTGTACTTAGCCGTCTGTTCAGGGCTTCTAACTCCCCATAACACTTTATTACCTAATTCATTTGTTGGTATCTCTTTTGACCTAATTACGTTAGTATTACATTCGATTTTTAATGGATAGTGATCAGACCAGTATACATCATATAGAACCTCGATATTATTTAATGTGTGCCATGCAGAAGTACTTACCACGCAGTGATCCAACCACGTTTGGGATCCATGTGCATCACTCACAAACGTGTGCGTTCCAGACGATGTACCTAGCCGAATCACATCCGCACATAACCATTGCCTTTCATTACAAAAATTTAGCATTTCTTCATAAAATGGAGCCGATGGATGTGCATTGTAATCACCCAATATGTACACATTTTCAACATTGTTGTCCTCGATTACAGCATTAATTTCGCCCAAACATTGCGTAAAAATTGGCAAATTATCCGGCACATCAGTCGGCATATATACACATATCACTATGAACTCCTTTCGCTCCTTAGTTACGACTTTATTTCCAGCAATACGCTCACTACTGCACTTTATAACGGTAACACTGTGAAACGCACTATTCCGCCATAGAATCGCCACGCCACCGTGAGGCCTTCCGCGAAGAACGCCCGCTGCCAAATCCACCGCCGATTTGCCTGTGTAGCTGAAGTCCTTATCAATTTGCCCTAGGAAGGCCAGGTCATGAGGCAGTAGCCAGGTTTCCTGAAGTGTAATCACATCAGCCTCTCTACAAAGTGATCTCACACAATCAACACTTCTCTTTATATTTTTACAGTTATATGTTATAAAAGCACTACTATTCTGGGCCATTTTCACTTGTATTGTTTCTTAGACCCTGCCCCTCACTCTGTTTTGCAAGGCCACTGGGTTTGAAGCGCATGAAACGACTAAATTTAATCCCGTCGGGCCATAATTTGTCGTCTAGATACATGTCTAACTTTCGTTTATCTACAAACATTTTATATGCATTGTAAGACCTCTCAAACTTCATGTTTACTTTTTGAAGTGTGATTTTGTCATTAGTTTGTCTTTTTATGTAATCACAAATATCTTTCTCCGCCGTTTCTTTGTCAACATTTGAAATAAATAACGGTATTTTTATTTCTGCCGCCTTAAATTTCATTTCAGGCACCAACGCGGCCTTACCAATACGGCTTGTAAGACGATTTCGCGACTTTTTCTTTTGTACTAACGTAAATTCATTTTTCTTAGTTTTATTTACGCTCACTTCCTTCTTAGCTATATCAGCATAACTTTCTGATTGGTGCGGCAACGTATTCTCCAATTTGTTCGCAGTACATTGCTCATTTTTCATCACGACCCTAGTATTGTCTACGGGAGAAGCCTCAATGGACGTTTCACATTCAATAGCAATGTCTTGCGAGACTGTTTCATGGTTCTGAGGTATAGGAGTCTCCGACCCACACATTTCAGTGTTGTGCGCGCCATCTTCAACCGCTCGGGGAACCTGCGAACAAGTACCCGCACATTCCGAGTTTATGCTGTGCGACAACCCAATGGGACCGCTATCATAAACGTATCCGCCTCGTTTTCTCATATTTACGTTATGATCGTTAACAATAGATGCATACTTTAAATTATCCAAGTCCATTTGCAGCTCGCGCAATTGTGACACCGTTGCATACATTTCTTTGAACGAGTTTAGTTCGTTTTTCAATTTTATAACGTCTTTCAATAACGTAACTGCATCAATGTGGTCAACCGACGTTGGAGGCAATTTTTGAAGATCGCGAGCCACAAAAATCGGAATCAGATGGGCATCCGTATCATCATGCATGAAGAAACTAACTATGTCGTCCAAGTTTCTTATCTTTTTCCCCTCGCTCCGCCTCGTTTTCTCCGGCTGTTTTGTTGTTACAGATTCAAATAAAAGCTTCTTAGCAGTTTCCACTTCACTTTCCGAGAAATTTGCGTCACACATTTTTATCAAACTGTCCTTGTCCATTATGTCCTGTTTGTATTGAATATAGGATAATAGCTCACAAATCACTATATTGCAATTGCCGCATTTTAACGTATTTAACGCCATTTTAAACAGCACGAAACGCGCCCGAGTGCAACCGCTGCGCGAGCGAGACTAATAACTTAGCATATAATATAATAGCATAATATATAACTTAGCATATAATATTTACAATAATTAGTAAACTTCTTGGCCAGGGCTGGGATTCTACACAGTAATAACGATATCGTCTTTGGCGTGTTTCCGTATTGTCAACGTTTTGATAAGTCTTACGTCATTTACAATAATGGCGACTTTGACATAAACGATTCTAAAACAAGTCGAACGCGATATCGTTATAACGCAGTAGAATAGAGGCCCAGATACGGCGGCGCGCTGCCGCAATTGTGCAAAATGTATTTACAGAATTATCAACAAGTCTTTAGAGTTGTTGAAATTTCTGTAGCGCTGCCTACCCCACGGGAATGAAGGCGTGATGTTATCTATGTATGAATGTAACTTACAATATGCCAGCAATGTTTGATGTTTTTCTCGTGGAAACCATATTAAAATTGCAAATGCTAACAGCGGGAAAGGGCACTTGATTCACTTGGCAGGTCGCATCGATCTGAAACAAGCAGTTATGCTAATGCTGTGACGCAAGCGATGAATCTAGGGTCAGTGAACTGTATTATTCTGGGTATATACCCTTTTAAAGATTGAATTCGACTACACACATATTCATTTCCTATTTTATGGTATGGAGAAGCAAACGAATATACAAACCACCTAATAGTGGGTATTGAGGTCCATCGGGGATGTATTCTCAGGGCTAGGATGGATGTCTCTATGGTAGTAGTTCAATCATTTTCCAGGAAAGTACGAGTATATTTTCATCGACCACATTCATGTCGCTCAAAATTGAACTTAACTACGTGGTCTACATTTTATGACACAAATTTAATTGAACTTTCCTGAAATATGACTTCATGGATCAGTATACTTAAGGAAGTTTCGAATTCGTGGCTCTATTCCATTTCTTGCTTGTATCCTTACTTTAGCAAGGCCTGGAAAAGGGTTAGCAATTGTGTTCCTCACGCCCTACAATTACTCGTAATTCGTGATTTACATCACGCCTTAACGTAACAGCAATAGTTTCTGGCAACCAATTGTCTTTCAAAATTGATCGTTTAGTGGCCGTTTTTAGTAAAAAATACAGTTTAAATTACTCTTCGTGACTAACCTATTTTATATGCTCATTTTTCTGTTTTTTTTCGTCTCATTGCATTTCTAAAAACAAATTTTATAACTTCGTATATGTACTAATATTAAAATTTAAATATTTTAGATAGAAGTTTGTTACTCAATCACGCCACAACGGCTGAATGGATCTAGATGAAATTTGACACACAGATAGATAAAAGTCTGTAATAGGACAAAAGCTATGATAGCAGCAGCCGAGGGAAGACCGCCTTTTATTTACCTGGGTCTTTTAAATTGTGCTATTTCTCTGTTTCCGGACAGAATCGCAAGAAACATTTAGTAACTAAACCCCAGTACTTAACTGAACTCGTCCACGAACGGTTTTTTTCTGCTCGAGAAAGTAACGTAATCCAGAAACTATCTATGGCGAATGGAATCAGCGCCCCGTGTCCGTCAGTATCAAAATTCTAGAGCACGTTAGCATTGGCGTTGACTTTCGTGTATGATGCATGATAACATCATACAACTTAATTAAGCAGAAAGCTGAGGTACGATAAAGCTCGACTAGTCACCGTTGCCATCTCCCCGCACCTTGTGCTGATTTTCCGTTCTCAAGTTGTACCTATGGTGATTTTCACTTACAGTAAAGTATAGAAACGCAAGTTTGTTTTAGAGGTTCGTAAAACATTTTTAGTTCAGACGAATCAAAAGAGTGACTTATGTATATTCAAAATATTTGTGTGAGAACAAGTTTACTGGGATTAAGACATATCATTTCATCGAAATGATCACTTAATCGAACGCTATTTTCTGCTGAAACCATAAAGTTTTCAGGATATCTTAAAAATCTAACCTAACCTATCCTACGTAATTAATGTTTAAGATACCTTGAAAACATTATGGTTTCAGCAGAAAATAGCGCTCGATGAAATAACACATTCAATGAAGTGAAATTCGATGAAGTGGTGAGTTATCGTTTAAAAGATAAAGACCTGTGGTATACGGATAGACAGATAAACGGGTAGACGAGGAGGCAGAGGAAAACCGATTAAAATCTACGAGAACTTACGCAACTCTACTCGTACCAAATGCATATAACCTACCTTTGTATAAAAAACGTTATCCTGAAACTTCTGCTTTATTATTAATATAAAAATGGCGGTAAAAATCAAATTAACTGTCATCGCAAACCCCCAGAGCCACCGCCATTTCCCGGATTTCAGGTGGAAATAGTTTGCTCCGTGGATAGTGGTAACTTGTTCCAAAAGAGTTTTTGGAATATTTTCTTTCATTTTATTTACTTTTAAATAGGAGCTTCTTGTAATCGTGCTTTTAATAAAACCACTTGTGATAAAAATGAGTCATATTGCGACGGAGAAACAAAATGGATTTGATATCTTGAGAAGTAATGCGCTAAGTTCACTCGAGTTATTAATTATACAGGTAGAAAAAGTAATTACCAGAGTTTTAAAACTAACTTTTGTTCATTTGTCACGGTATTAATCAGTAAATTTGTGATTTCATTTGTCTTCGACAATTATCGCGTAGAAAATACTACACTGTAAAATGTACAGAAAAGAATACTTTGATTCGACTTTAAGCGTTTTTGTTGCTAAATATTAAAGTGAAAGATAATAATAGAGATTTAAATCTAAACGAGGTAATGCACATGTACTGGATTATCTCAACCCGTCTTGATCTAGGAAATAAAACAACAATAATTAAATAATAGACAGTGAAATTGGTTGGTTTCAAGTGTTTTTTGCTTCGTCTTAAATAAAACAAACTGTAACCTTACCTAGTAAGCTATCGGTCCCGGGGGGTACCTACCGTCGGTGATTACAAAACCGCGTAATTAACAAATTCAATAGGTTGCAACATCTACCTTACTGTAATATTGGCTAAGGTATAATTTGCACCTTACTAAAATTGTTCGTTACCGCGGTATCGCAGTATCACTGACGCCTTTATTTTATTAAAACTCCTTTTAACACATGAATTTGTATATATACGTTCCAGGGTGCTAAGTTTCGGTTTGGGGAACCTGTTATCTCCACCGCACTGATCGAGTTGCTGACGTCCTTCAGCCAGACCATCTCCACGACGGCTCCGAGTTCAGGGGAGTACTGTCGTGACGTCACACCCTCATAACCAGGAGCAAAATCAAACCGGCCCCTTACGGACCCATACCCTACGTCATTTACGTGTGCTTGCGCGAAGCGTCAATAAACGGATTAGTTGATTAATTATGTGTTTTACTTGATCACTGGGTTTCCAACGCTAAACGTAACACTGGCGCTCAACTCGGTTATTTCTTTGTTTGATTTTGCTCTCTGGCGGGTAGTTGTGTTTTGTGTGCTTGATGTTTTTTAGTTATTTTTGTGAAACGTTTTATATTTCATTTTATTTTTGGTTGCAAGCAGCTGACGTGTAGGAATAACTTGATAGCTAAGCCTGTTGTGGTTTTTTTTGTATAGTGTACAACCACAAGCACTACACGACACATGTATACAAATAAATAAAACACTTACCTAATTAACATAAGTATAATAATTAAATAAATAAAGAAAACGTTCCCTTGCGTTGCATTTGATCATCTTAGCGCGGCTCCCACGCCGCGACGACTGCGTCCCGCGCCGCGCACCGCGCCCGCGGCTGCCTCCTTGGCGCGACCGCTGCTCCCCGCTCATACACGAATGGTCATCGACGCAGGCGCACGTTCGTTTTTGTTCCGCGGAGCATAACGTCATCATACGTCGCCGGCGGCGTAATAAATAATAGCTAAGCACATTCGTTGCACTATCTTATATTACTTGCACTTCGTACTCGTCCTAGTACTAGTAATAATAAATTCAGTGTGTGAATATTAACCCCATATTGGGTAAGTGTTGACATTTCTTTGTGAAAGGAATCCGTTTGATTTTAACGGCCATGATTTTTAGACAGCCGTTATGATTTTGCCTGCAATTATGTAGCTGCTTATTTCCTGCTTTTATATCATATTCATCGTGTGCTTTTCATTAGTGTTAAATGAGATTTTTCATTCTTGTCTATAATGAATTAATAAAACATTAAATCCATTAAAAGCTTATTTGTAAACTCCGCTCTGACTGTGACATCCGCACTCATCACCATCACGCAGTACCCCTTGCTTCACGCTTATTGCCATGGTCACAGTCAACGGCGGATGCTTTGTCGCATTTTATTTACGCGGACGAAATATACGTTCCAGGGTGCTAAGTTTCGGTTTGGGGAACCTGTTATCTCCATCGCACTGATCGAGTTGCTGACGTCCTTCAGCCAGACCATCTCCACGACGGCTCCGAGTTCAGGGGAGTACTGTCGTGACGTCACACCCTCATAACCAGGAGCAAAATCAAACCGGCCCCTTACGGACCCATACCCTACGTCATTTACGTGTGCTTGCGCGAAGCGTCAATAAACGGATTAGTTGATTAATTATGTGTTTTACTTGATCACTGGGTTTCCAACGCTAAACGTAACAAACAAAACGCAGACATTTCATTTTATCAAAAGGCATTTCTCGCCTCGCTCATACAATGATGGTTACTGGTCTTGAGCTATGATATGGGCATAGTTTTATATATGAGTTTATATATGAGTTTTACATAATATAATAGAAATTCATTATTTGAGGCAATACTATATATTTACAAAAACCTTACAAACTTACATACCTACATAACAATATACGTACATATATAAATCACGCCTGTTTTCCAGAGGGGTAGAGAGAGACCACTTCTTTCCACCTGCTACGATCCTGACAAATCTCTTTCGCTTCTTCCACATTCATCGAGTCATGCATGCACGTCGGTTTCAGGTACTTAAGATTCGGCCCTTTTCCAGTATATCCCCGATTTGATTCAAAAAAGTACGCCTAGTGCGGCCTCTTCCAACCCTTCCACTCACTATCGCACTGTATATTTCTTTCGTTAATCATTTTTCATCAATCCTTTCCAAATGACCGAACCATCGAAGCATGCCCTTTTCAATCTTAGTCACTACATGTTCTTTCTGACCACACTATATAACAATATATAACTTTATTTTAACAGTACCATAAAAACAGTTTCGTGTTGTCAGCTAGTCGGTGGCCACGAAATAAAGTAAATAAGTAAGTAGCAAGTAAACATCAACTACCAAGGTCAACTTCAACTAAAGACCAGCGCTGTGACTCCAGCTGCAGCACATGCTGAACTGAGTCCTTTTGACCTCAATAATTTCGCTACTTGTATAGGTACAAATCTATATCTCCATGTTGTATTCTTTTACCTTTTGGTTTAATCTGTTAAAAATGATTATGATTGTTGTGTTGCAGTGTGTTTTTGTAAAATAAATGTTGTGAGTTTGAGTTTGAAATCGCCGAAACATGACACCCCTCGGCCTAAAGGCTATAGGTACTTATGTTATGATAATAATTAAAGCAATCAGTTGGCCTTTTCTATCGCATAAAGTAACGTGTAATGATAGAATGAATTAATGAGAAATAAATTACTAAATAATTATCGTTGTCTGAGTATCCATGGTGCAAGCCTATAGAGCTTAGTTTGTAACTAGATAAATTTCGTCTTTATTAATTTAGTATTTTCTACTCGTATCGAGTAAATTATAATATTAATTTAACTTAGATGTCCCTGTTAAATATAATAACAACAGTATGATTTTATTTTCTTCGCCCAGTTTGACGAATTTGTGAAATGGCGAGTTATTGTTATTTTCGTATTCCTAAAACGTTTCATGTTTAGTGGACAATGTAATCTAAGAGGAAACACATTAATACATTGTAATAAAGACAGGCACATGATGGTTTCCAGAAAATATTAGTCGTTTGTGTTGTTAAAAAGAGGAGGAAGTTTTAAATAGCTGCGAGCAACGGGTTGGACAAATATTAGGCATGCTATTTGACGCAATTATCCATAAAAATACTTTTGGAACAATGGAACTTTTTTCGCCTTCGTTTTTTATGTGGTTAACTACAGCTTTGGTCCAACTTTTTGGTCCTCATCCAAAAAAAAATTTATTGTTCCTTTCTCTATCAATCAGTTTCACACCACACAAACTAAGCAAAGAGCGCATTTCAATTGTCGACTTTCTTCATATCGTTTAATCAGCGCCTAAAAAACCTCTGAGTAAGTATTCATTGGAGAGATATAACCAATTTCAAGTATCATATAAAACTCCCGATAAAATCGGGATCGGGGGGGTTATCATGACATAACAATATAGTTCTGTTTACGCTCAGAGAAAAGGACACAGCTATGACAGTTATATAGCTCTGTCCTTTTCTCTGAGCGTAAACAGAACTGCATTGTTATGTCATGATAACATCCCAGCTCATAACTTCTGAACGGCTTAACGGATTTTCATCAAATAAAGCTGAAAACACTTTTGATTAAGTCGCCTTTCTAACAATACAAATGAAATAAAAATCAGTCCATTCGTTTAGGAGCTACGATGCCACATTTAAAAAAATACATACACACGTCAAGCTTATACTATTAACACCCCCTCGCCCCTCGCGTTAGGGGTTAAAAAGATAACTATAATTATATACATACAATATAACATCATGCCTTCCTCCCCAGACTGGGGAAGGCAGAGCTACAGAAGACCTAACTTTTTGATAATTCTGTAACCAAAATTTGCACAAGGCTTAGATACCAGTGTATTAGTGACAGGTTGCAACCCCATCGCCTAACAGTACTATAAGCCTTTATTCCCTTAGTCGTCTGTTACGACATCCACGGAAAGACATGGAGTGGCACTATTCTAACCCGGCAACCACATTATTCTTCGGGTTTGACATTCTATGTTTAAAATAAGACGTAACACGTCCATACTACTTTAGTACACAACTACATCAAGCGAAGCGCCAAGCGGTTCCAACGGAAGATCAGCGCTGGCGTTACGGCAAGCTAATGCTGAGTTGGGACCGTTTCGCAACAATTTCTCTGTCTTGTTCTTTTAGTATTTATGTAATGTAATTTTGTATTGTTGCGAATAAATGTATTTTAATCTTTATCTTTTATACAGGGTGACTTCAAATTGGTAATACCAAATCAATGTTTTACACACGTTTCCCCTAAACTTAGCCCCTCAATTAAGTCTCATACTTTTAAAATAATCAGAAGTATTTTTTTTTTAATTTTTAAATTATCCCATTTTTGTTGGCTTAACATGGTTATCCTACCATAATAATTAACAAGGAAGTTTAAAGAATTTCAAATGAACACATTCCTCTTTGGTTATCCGTCACCTGTCGCAATTTATGAAGAAAACGTGTATTGATTAGTAATTGTCACTTATCAAAGAAAATAAGATTGTATTGTAAATGTAGTGTAACCACACTTTGGGACTTTAATTATTTGTTTTGTTCGAAAATTAGCATTAATTAAATACAGTTCATTTTAACAAAGGGGTTAATGTATTATACTGCGTGGCATTAACTAAGCCACAATAAAGTGTTTTGTATTACCAATTTGAAGTCACTCTGTATACAACACGTTTTTTACTTAAGTTTTTCACCTAAACCACACCTTACCAAACCACAAAAGATGAAAGGCTGGTAAATTAGCGCCGTAAACATGTTTCTTCAATAAATAATTTATTAAATGAAAACAGACGACATATTCATTAAAATTATTATATTATTATTGAAATTGAGGAAAATTTCCTCCTAGCTTTATCACGTGTCATAAATTATTTGATATCAACCGGGTATCGTAAAATTAAATGACTCGCGTAAAATTCAATGTAATATTTCTTTGGTTGACTGTACATGATTTGAAGCTCATCTTGGGTTTTAGAACACAAAAGCTCTTAAGCCAACATGTCCTTCAAGTGACACTAACAGCCTTTTAATTACAAAAGTTTGTCGTAAAGCCGAAGTTTGGTGTGAGAGTGCTTCACAGGGCGAACAACGGCGAACACTATAGACGCAGGAGTTTTTACGTGAGTATAATTTACTAGAGTAAAATGTTTTTGGGATTGTGGAGTTAGAAGTAATTAGAACAGACTGCTTTGTAATTGCGTTGCGTTGTTTTCGTGGTGCTAGGACCCTGTGCAGGGTCCGTCCGGATCGCTACCACCATCTTATCCATTAACCACCCACCAAGCAATAGTGTTCGCATTGTTGTGTTCCGGTGTGGGGATAAGACAACCGGTGAAATTACTAGCATAGAGGCATTCCATCTTAGTCCTCAGGGTTGGCAACGCGTTTGAGGTCTTAGGATTATAGTCTTGAGAATTTAAATGTCTATGGGTCTCAGATTCCACTTACCATCAGGTGGCCTAAGTGCTCGTGTGCCTTCTCATTGTAATAAAAAAAAATTGAAAGTACGCTATAAAAAAACCGGGCAAGAGCATGTCGGACCAAGCAACTCATAAAATCAATGTATCGCAAATTTTCCGTCTTAAATGATTTTAGTAGGTATAAACACTTTAATCGCTCAAGAACCAATGATGTCTAAAGGTAATCGTGATCATTTTCCTTTTAAAATCTTTGTAATTTAAGCTTTTATTTAAGAATATTGGCTGTTTAACTTGACTCTAACAAAAACTTGCACTTTAAAGACAAAAAGGACACATCAAGTTACCATTATAAGCAGTTGTTTCAACCTAGTAACCTTACTTCGCTAATTTCCATATGGTTTTGCAAATTCGAGCGCATTTAATCAAGATCTGATAATTTAAGTGCCTCTTTACCTTACTATTTACTATATACAGTTAAGGAACTTAAATACTGCCCTGCTAAGCTAAAAGCAACTCCAATAAAACTCCTGTTGCGATCACAACCACTCACTTAGACGAGAGGATTGAATTTACTTCAACAATTGAATTTGACATACTGTTTTTTAGCCTGGGAGGGCAGAATATTTCACAAACATTGCCTTGGAACAACACTTTTTGATACTTTTTGATATGAAGTAAAATAAGCGGTTTACTCTTTGTTTTGTAGATATTTATTTCATAGAACGCCTTGCTTCGCAGAATTTTCATTCCGTCGGCAGGCGTTTCACGCGTAAGATGTATGATCCTAACCTAACCTATATATTATAATGAATAGCCTGGGAGATCAAGCGCCGCTTGGGTTAAAATCGAATTGTGCGAAGGTGACAACTTCTCAGATTGATTTTTCACCCCCGTAAACCCATATATTGCAAAGGAGACCATTCACGTTTCATACAAGTTTGGGCCAAGATCTGAGCATTTTATTATAAGACATCAAAATTCTAGAATCATCATTAGTTGGTGTTATAGAAGATCCTGACTTTTCATACAAAACAAAAAGTGTGTGTGTGTTCATTAACCCTTTATTTGGCGACATATATCACACTATCAAAAGTGTATGTCTTTTGACTGAACGATGATGATACCTGCTACTATGATATTTATCTTGGGTCAATGTGTTTTCTATGCCCAAGCAGTAAAAAACAATTGTATTTGTTAGTTGACACTTTTGATTTTGTATGAAAAGTCAGGATTTTCGAACTTCTGAAACACTAACAAATGAAACGCTCGATGTTCCGATCAGATTAAAAACACTTTATTGCTTGCCCGGCACTTTTGATTTTGGGCTCAAAATGAATGGTCTCCTTTCATCTAAATAGTTAAAACTTCCTGCTGAGATTTTTCGAATGCGCTACAAAATGGGCCTAAGGGTGTCATTCTTCGAGACCGGCAACGCATAGGTGACGCCTCCGGCGTTGCGAATGTCCATAGGCGGCGGTGACCACTTCACATCAGGTAAGCCGTCTACCTGTTTGCCCGTCGTCAAGAAAAAAAAATTTACGAGTTAAATCACTAGTCAACAATGAGGACACCAACATGTGCGAATTATGTTTCGAAGAAATAACTATGTTGTGTCCTGATTACGCATAAAAAAAATTCACTTACCCTTGTTTCACAGACAGTCATTTCACGTATCACAGAATTTTCATTTCATAGACCACTTTTCTAGGCGCAGGAATTTAGTTTTTGCGAAAGTCACAAGTCTAACCCCAACCTAACCTAATGAATGCTTTAGATAACCTGAAAACAAATGGGTTTCAGCAGAAAATAAATGTTATAAGAACTAAACAACGTCTTCAAAAAGCAAGAAATAACTTATTTTAAAATGTTAATTTCAAAAGTGATATGGTTTTACCGAGGAGAATTGAGCTTCTGTCTGGTTGATAGATTATATTATTGCTCGATGTACTGTTACAGCGTAATTTGTACAGCATATCAAATTATCATAAATTAAATTGAGGTCTTCAGAATCACAAAGAAAAAACTAAAAGCATAAAACAATTGATTAAAATATATATGTATAGCATAGCAAACTAAAG
Source organism: Acleris holmiana (assembly GCA_949316455.1). NCBI lineage: Eukaryota > Metazoa > Arthropoda > Insecta > Lepidoptera > Tortricidae > Acleris > Acleris holmiana. Next base: position 1,200,298 of record OX438767.1, read on the forward strand.
TATCCGAAACCGACGTACATGCATGCTCGATGTATGAATGTGGAAGAAGCGAAAAGATTTGGCAGGATCGTAGCAGGTGGAAAGGTGTTTCTAATGTAAGCCTCTTGCACTCTCAGGTGCGTGACATGTTTCCCGTCACCTGGTCGTTAATGCGAGTCAACATGCGCACCGGATCTTGGACGACTTGATCGAAAATCCATTGATATTATTCTTTAACTTACGTTTTGGTAATTTTTGCGAAAAAGGATACATGTAGATGCAATTGAAACTTTATACTTATTTATAATAAGTTTACTATTAATATTACATCCTGAGAATTTTGTTTATCAGGTATAATTCGAACCCAAGTTATGAGGGTTCAAAATAACGACAAAGCGCTTCGAGAAAAAGTAGATAGTGCCCTTGTGCTTTTCTTGGCTCGTCTTGGTGGGGCACGGACGTGCCCCCAGGTTTATTGCTCATGTAACATGACAGCAAAAATTGTAGAGCATGTCAAATTATCGTAAATAAAACTGAGGTCTTCAGGTCCCGTGGATGTCGTAAGAGGCGACTAAGGGTTTAAAGGCTTGTAGTACTGTTAGGCGATGGGCTTGCAACCTGTCACTAATACACTAGTAAACATCTTAGCCTACTTGTGCAAAATGTGGTTACAGAATTATCAACAGGTCTTTTTAGAGTTGTTGGTGTTTCTGTAGCTCTACCTACCCCACCCTGGGAATGAAGGCGTGATGTTATGTATGTATGTACATATGTAGGTAGGTCTTTAGAATTCCAAAAAATAATAATGTAACAATTAGTTAAAACTAGTTAATTTTCATTTCATTTTATTTTCAAATTTTATTTCATTTAAGATATGACCCGGTCGTTAAAGCCAGTCAGCACGTGCACCGGATTATAGACGAATTGGTCGAAAATCCAGTGGCATTATTTTTAACTTATGTTTTCGACATTTTTAAGTGATTTTGCGAAGAACTTGACTTATGTTACTTATATAAGCGTGTAGGTACTCAATATTATGTAACATAGGTCAAATAAATCACATATCTTAATAAGAAGTAAACGATATTACAATGGATAGAGAGAAGCGAAAGATTCCATCGTTAATAAACCGACAAGAAATTGAAATGATTAGAACCTTGGTCTTCAAAACAAGAGAAAATTATTATCTTATCTTACAGATGGGCCCGGTTACACTTCGACCCCTTTAGCATCTTTTCTGCAATTACCCTCTTATACACTCAGCTGTTCGAATGTGCAGGTTTCCTCACGATTTCCTCAGTTTCTTCACCATAAGAGCATCGGGTAATGTAATTAAGTTAGAAAAACGGGATTCGAACTCGGTACCTTACGATCACTAGTTGACCCCCTAAGCCTTGATCTCTTTCCTCTTTGTACATGCTTGCACTTTCTTAATTTGATCTGCATTTTTGGTCTAATTTACCTTTTTTCTTAAACTTTTTTAATGTATTTATTGCCATTGATTTAGTACAGAACACTTAAACAAACGTAATTCTTCTAACGTAAGCCTCTTACGCTCTGAGTGGCGTGACATGTGTCCCGCCACCCAGTCGTTAGGGCGAGTCAGCACGCGCTCCGGATTATAGACGGATTGATCGAGAAACCGGTGGAATTATTAGAACATTTTAAGCATGTCTATAACATAAGTTAAGAAACGAATGTTATCGACATGCTTAAGAGGTTTTGTGAAGAATAAAATAAAAAATCCACCAATAGGAGAGCTGCGCTGAGCGAGACTAGGAATGCTATTGGTGGATTTTTTCCTTGCACATCGCTTCTCCACCTCGCACAGCTTTCGTAGAAACGCAGCCTTAGGGGGTTTAAAAACAAAATAACCCAATTTTATTTTTAATATTGTTGTCTGGATATGTTAAATATCAATGTATTAATTGATATTCTGCCAACCCGTGTGGTTGCCGGGTTAGAATAGTGCCACTCCATGTCTTCCCGTGGATGTCGTAGAGGCAACTCAGGGAATAAGGGCTTGTAGTATTGTTAGGCGATGGGCTTGCAACCTGTCACTAATACACTAGTAAACTTCTTGGCCTGATTGTGCAAAATGTGGATACAGAATTATCAACAAGTCTTTTTAGAGCTGTTGGTATTTCTGTAGCTCTGCCTACCCCACTCTGGGAATGAAGGCGTGATGTTATGTATGTATGTATGCAACTTTTTTTTAATTTACCTATACGGTGATTTTAGCGACGCTAAGACGATTCGAACCATTTCTTGCATGTCAAAATCACTTTATCCGTTTAGCTTCGCGATGGAACAAAGCACATACATACATACCCACATTACAAGAAATTTATACATATATACAAGACATTACAGTGTACATAATGAACATTAACACTTTACACATACACACATATTTAATATCGAGCCTTCATTCCCAGAGTGGGGTAGGCAGAGCTATAGAAATACCAACAACTCTAAAAAGACTTGTTGATAATTCTGTAAATACATTTTGCACAATCAGACCAAGAAGATTACTACTAGTGTATTAGTGACACATAAACACTTTACTGTAGTAAAACATTACATTTATTTTACAATAAGCATAATAAACTAGTTACGGACAGTATAAAAAATGCTAGAATCATCGATATTTTAAAGTAAAAAATGCTTCCTTAACTATTTTATTTTCATCTTTTTTCTTTCTTGAATTTGCTTAAGGCGTTGAGGATGCTGTTGTGTGTTTGTGTGATGGCAAGCAACGTTATTGCATGTTCTTTTTAGATATTTTAACTTTTTTATCTTTAAAATTTTAAATGCTTTCTAACTTTTAATTAATTCATATTTTTCGTAAGATAAAAAAAAAACATATGTTTGCTCTTTAAATAATGGTGTGGTTAACCGTTAGTACGGCGGCATTTAGCTTTAAGTTATTTACACCCATACATACATAACGTCACGCCTTTATTCCGAGAGTGGGGTAGGCAGAGCAACAGAATACCAACAACTCTAAACTTACAACAACACCACAACAACACAACAACACAACTTACAACTACACAACACACACACACAGTTTATTTACTTACAACTTTAAGTTATTTTTTGTATAATAACCTTACTTTTATGTATCAATGTGAGCTCTGTGGTAAACCCTAATAAATAAATAAATAAAATAACAGAATTAAATAAAATCTTTATTGTACAAAGTCGAGCTCAACCTTTTAAGTTATCTCTTCCAAACCTTTAAGCAAGTGAGAAAAAACTTTTTGTGACAAATTATCTAACTCAACTGATGGTGGAAACCGAATCAGTTACGTGGTTTACTCTTCAATTTCTAGACGATGATTGAAGAAACATGCAGAAAATCTAGCCTCAGGCATTAAGAAGTTATCGTGGAATAAAAAATATCACAAACAATACATGAATTCTGGAAACATAACACTCTTCTTTTTGGTATCTAGTCTTTCTGAAAAATCTGAACGCCCTTATCGTCATACTGACTCGGAGTGCCTAAAAAGTAAAATTCATCATCATCATCATATCAGCCGAAAGACGTCCACTGCTGGACATAGGCCTCCCCCAAGGCTCTCCACTTAGACCGGTCTTGTGCCTTCCGCATCCATCGCGATCCCGCCATCCTTACGATGTCGTCGCTCCATCTTGTTGGAGGCCTACCAACAGCTCGTCTCCCGGTCCGTGGACGCCATTCGAGAACTTTTATACATACGCAGCAACCGATCATAATAAACATATGGGAAAGGTATTTTGATGGTATTTTTTATTATTGAAGGGTAGTTATTATTTTTTTAATTTAGGAGCAATGTACGACGTGTGAGAGCGTCCATTAGTCGTCAATGTATCGCCTGTATCTAAGTGCAAGGACGATATGTGGAAAATAAGTACCTATCTCAGGCGAGTGAACCGCCGTAAGTACTTAAATGTATAATGAAAATTAATGATCTTTACTTTTTACTTTTATTCGCGAAGTAAACAAATGGCGAACCGTTATTCATGACATGACAATTGGGCGTTTTCCAAAAAAGTGTACATCGCTAAGGACAAAGTTAAGAAAATTTAACTTTTTCATTTCGTCACGAAAATTAGCATGATTAATTTTCGTGGTCAAATGGAAAAGTTTTTTTTTCTTAATTAAGTCTTTAACGATGTACACTTATATATTGCTTGATGAACTAGTAAGAAAAAAATAACTGCAACTAATGTTGCTGTTACACAAGTTTTTACGTTAATTAGTGTGTATATAACCTGTTGTTAAAATATATGCCCGTATGAAATTTATTATTCGATGATAGGCTTGCAAACTGGTAAACAACTTAGCCTACTTGTGCAAAATGTGGATACAGAATTATGAACAAGTCTTTTTAGAGTTGTTGTTATTTCTGTAGCTATGCCTGCCCCACTCTGGGAATGAAGGCGTGATATTATGTAATATGAATGAAATTTACATGCTATATACAGTATTTAATAAAAAAAATGTATGATGATCGCTTTCTCGGTTGCGATACGTAATAACATAGGTACGAGTACGAGGGCAGGTTCAACGGTCTTTTGCTACAAGTATTTAACGTAGATTAGTGATTTATTAACGATTGCGTAAATTTTGCTAAGACTTGGATAAAGATCCTTATAATTGTATTTTAAAGTATAATGTATGTAAGGATGTAACAGAAGCTCTTTATTAAGAGGCCGTATACGAAATTTTGCCGATTTCGCTGATTTACGTGATTTTACAGTTGAAATAATTTACTTCTATAAATTTTATGCGCAACACGAAAGATAATTTCAATTTTCAATGAATGTATAAGCTACTTTTTTGTTTTTATTATTTCATTTTGATTAATCGACCTGAAACTGGCGACTGTTTTGTGAATTTTGCTTTAAGAGGTTAAGAATATCGTAAATTACAATTGATTAATGTAAAAGTCATCTAAAAAATGTATGTATAACTTTTTACCTTCTTTATATATTTTGTTTGTGTAAAAAAATAATTAGCTTGGTAGGTAAAAGTGTATAGAAAATGGGCAAAGCATGGTTTTTGATTTCAGCTACTTAAAACCCTCGTTTATAAAATTAAAACAACAGTAATAAACTTCAGTTCAAAGTCAACCCATTACCTTAAGGAAACACCCAAAACATGAAAAAAAAGCAATATATAATGTTTTAAAACCACCTAAATCTCACATTATATTAGGTACTCGACAAAAATAAAAAAGCTCATTCGTTCGTAACTCATTTATTCGATCATAACTGAAATGATATTTCATGATGTGCATTAAATTTTTTAACTGTAAAATCACGAAAAGAAGAAAAACTGGCAAAATTTCGTGTACGGCCTCTTAAATGACTGGCCTAAGAAAATTTATGTTTTTTGAGCGTAACAAAGGTCACAACAGAACTGTCTGTAGCTTAAACAGTGAGTTACCCATGGTTTCACTTCACTCAATAATTACTGAGCGCCCTGCGCGTCCAATAACAAACAGTTTAAGGGTTGTTGAAACTGCCTCGCTTCTGCAGCGTATCACTAATATTTGCGGAGATGGCTTCCACGCGGTCACGCGTAAAAAAACCTTGTCACTGCTTCATAGGACGCGCGACAGTCCCAACCTCCTATCAACTTGTTTGAGGACAAATATGACTCTCCCATTCTCAAACACTTCTACCAAAATTATTGCCAGCATTTGGTTGCCAAAAATCGTTAGCAGGCTAAGTAATATTATTGCTGTTTTTAATTTTCTATCACTGTATTGCCAATCACGAGACTATGAGAGTCCCAGGCCTTTGAAAGGCGCTCATGGAGCCGAAGTCAACACGTAGAGGCCCTTTAGAAAACTTCAATATAGTAAAGTGCTGAATATTTTTTAATAATAGGTCCAGAATGAAACAATGCCTGCAGCGCGTCATACTCGCGAAGATCACCGAATTCTGCGAGCACTGTACGCTCCACGGCGCGTTCTATCTCATTCGTCGTGGGAGGTGCGCGAGCGCTGCCTGGATCACCATCATGGCCGCCGGTGTCGCGTTGTGCGCTGCCCTGAGCCACGTCATCTGGGATAAATTCAGCATAGATCCCACTATCACAGTGGTAAGTTTAAAAGAAAACCATTATTTAGGGCCTGTTGTTTGAGAGGAGTAGTTAATTCAAGTAAATGCTAAAATTAAAAAAAAAACATCGAATAATTGATACATTTCTTTGAGACTTAGCCATTAATTACGATTTTTAACAATTAGTTACTTTAACTACTGATCAAACAACAAACTTTTAGTGACTACAAATGTGTAACCAAGCTTGTAAAACTAGGATGAAATGCATTTTCGTTAGCAATTTCACCGTTTCTTTATCAAAATAAAATGAAAAATCTAGACGCAAAAGAGCGTATATTCATGATCGCTGTGTGAGGTAAAATATTTTCGCTGGTGAGTGACAAAAATTATCAAGATAACAAAGAAACAGAAACACAAATGGTAATGTGTGTTTCATCAAGGAATTTAATGTTTAGCAGATTGAAATAATACATCAATTAAGCTATGTTAAGTATACATTTCCCGACGAAGCACAACTAGTTATATCTATTGACACATGAAAATTGTATATTATTTGTCAATCTCCAAAACATTCAAGTTTCTCGATAGTACAAAGGCGGATAAGAGATTTATTTCAGTAACCTTTGTCATAGTTAGTTTGGACAAGCTGGAGATATGCCCTATGTTACATAGTGCTAACACTGCTACGTGTAAGACTGGCAACGAAGTAATGTTAACTATGGAATCGACATAAGCGGCCGACATGACAGATCGTCAGCTTACGACAATGCCAGCCTACCACATTTCTTTGGCAGTTTTGGAAACAGAGATGGAGCATTTATGTAAGGGAGGCTTAATTTATCGCCTAGGAACACCAAGGAAAACCAGCTCTAGCCTGAAAGTCCAGTAACATTCTGAAATAACAATTGGCCATGTGGTTTATTGTAACACATGAATAGGTCATCGCATACGGGTGAATTGCAGAAAAAATGTACCTTTTGAATTTCATAACTAACCTGAGAGTAAACGAAATTGATAATTGGTGTAACGAAACTGATAAAATAAAGCGTCGGACACATGGAAAAATACTAGTGATATCTTGTGGTTTCATTTGCAGAATTATTTATTCCTTTATTTATTCCATTGATTTTTTATTCCATTTCTTTTTGATTTTTTTACTCTATCTAAATGTTTTAATCGTAACTCCTCATATTTTGCAGGGTTTTGTTTTAAACGTTCTCTGTACTTCTTTTGCCTTTCAGCATTTGTCATTGGAGCCATGATCTACTGTAAACAATAGTGTTTTTAGTCGTGTTATTGAATCAATAGCTACAGCCAGCCATATCTTTACAAAAAAGAATACACGAAAAACTCCAAAAAAATCGGTTAGGGAATTGACAAAGGCAAAAAAACATTACAGTCCATATAATAATAATAATAATAATAATAATAATAATAATCACAGGACAATCTCACACAAATTGACCTAGTGTATATGTATATGCAAACACATATTATGTACCGTAAAATGGGGCTATTTGGGAATCACGGGGCTATTTGGAATCGAGTAATTATTAAGCTTTTAGTTGCTATAATTGTGTCATGGCAATGGCAGAACTGAAAAATTAGCCTGACAACGAGTTTTACAGTTCTATCATAGCCATGACAAGAAATATATCAACTAAAAGCTTGTGATTACTTAGTACCAAATAGCCTCATTTTACGGTACTAGCTTTTGCCCGCGACTCCGTCCGCGTAGAAGTCGTTTATCGCTGCTCCTCGGGATCTGTCTAATTTTCCGGGATAAAAAGTAGCCTATGTCCTTCCCCGGGACTCAAGCTATCTCCATACCAAATTTCATCTAAATCGGTTCAGCGGTTAAAGCGTGAAGAGGTAACAGACAGACACACCACATTCATAATGTTAGTATGGATGGTTTGTACCGTGGCAGACTTTTCGACTGAAACAAACTTACACACCAGTATTTTCTATATAGTTTTATTGTATGAAATAGGCTTTACAGTTTCTCAGTTTCGTTACATAACGAAAAATAACGAAACTGAGAATGATAATATGAGAAACGTTACCTAAAAAATATATTTCCCTTCAAACGTGTAATGCATTGTTCTAGAACTTTGTAAATTCTTAAGAAGCAGAGTAAAACTACACGGTAATGAATAAAGTGGTGTACGAAAATGAAACTTTTACCCGAGAAAATCGCCGTTTATCACCATGAGATTTTTTAGATTTTATACACTAGACTGTCAATCCGCGTGCCACTTCGTTGAAAACAAAATGGGTGTCGCTGTGTTCAACAGTTTGATAGATATCAAGGTGTATCCAGATTGATAAAAAGTAATTCTACTAAGATATTTAAAACTTTTTTTGGGATTAAATGCTCCGTAACTAAAGCTGAGTAACGAAAGTCCAGTAAGTTGGGACAGGTAAATTAATATTAAAATTTCATAACTATTTACAATAAAATTTAATAGATTTGTACGGAACTTAAAGATTAACTAAAAAGGACTGTATAGTTTACAGTTATGCTTTATAAGAATTAATATAAATCGTAACAAATTTCCTAGATAAAAACACACTCGGAATTGGGACATGACCATAATATATGAAGTACTCGCGTATCGCAGGATAGTTTTTTATTTAAATATATATAAATAAAACAGAATAAAAATACAAATAATTTTATCTGAATTTTAAGAATTCTCATACTTTAAGAAAAATAATTACATCGTCTTTTCTTCTCATGATATAATTTTAAATCCACCGTGTTTTCACGGGACACCAATTAAACTAAAAGGTACATTTTTTCTGCAATTCACCCATACATTTTGAGTGATAGAGAATAAAAACGATAGTAGCGTTTGGATCTTGACTAGGGTACTTGAGCTCGAACTATTTTACATCGTCGTCTAGTTTTTGTTTACGTTTTTCGTTGTTCTTTCACCAAAAAGAGGGGAGCACTAACGTATTCGATGAGAAATCTTCAAGAGTAGAGTATTGCGTGCGCTGTCTAACTGTTTTGCTCTGAGATGAGGGCAAATTTGCGGATCTAACCAAACCTGTAGCACTTCCTTGTTGAAATTTATCGAATCGACGTAATCATCTGACAGTTTACGTCCGACGTTGTCCCGTGATATTATTATTATAATCCTCCGCTGTCCTTCGCTGTCTTTCGGTCTGTCAGCGGGCTTTATCTCATGAGTAACACACTTTTAATTCTTACAAAATATGGATTAAGGAGAGTCCTCACTAAGAATATTCACGTTACTACCGAGGTACTGTGGGCCACACCACTCTAATATTTGACGCTGAATGCTCATTACACACAAATGCTCTCAGTGAGGACACTCCTATACTCATATTTTAGCCGCTGTAACAACAAATTGTCAAAGTAAGATACTCGTAAAGCACGTGATAAATTAAACGGGGGTCCAAGACCATGCGAGAACTGTTTTTTTCAGGGTTATTTTTTGCCTAACTTTAACAATCACTGGATCTCTTGATTAGTAATAGGTAGGCACATAATGGCAAGCCTAGAGCTTAGTTTAAGACTAGGTCAACTTATGTGAAATTGTATCGGGATTTTTTTCTGTTTCCAATGGCCCTCTTCTTCATACTGAAACTTTGTAATGAACTTGCCTCAACAACGTTTCCTCAGCACTAAGACATGTTCTCCTATCATCGTGGCTTAAAAAAATATATTCACTGAAATGCAACCACTTGGCTATGCCTTTGGTATTGGTCCGTCTGCTAGTTTGCATTTTATGGCTATATGAAAAAATGCTTGAATAATTCCGCTTATTTTCACGATAAAAATATTCTTGACACGTAACTGTCTGTTCATTAGCAATTCCTAAGTTCCACAAAAACAAGTTTCTTATCATAAAGCCAAGTTCTCACAATTCTATTACAATAAGTGCCATGTTGTAAATATATAGTCAATATTTATAGGGGAAGTAGGGAGCCGGGCTTGGAGGCTACATTAATTTGAGTTTATTAGAGGCTTAAGTGATTAAGTGAAAAGTTTGGTTTTTGTTTGGTTGATATTGTTTATTTTGGGTCTATTATTGGCAGCGACAAAATTTCAGGAATATTAGGGAAATAACCTTTCAGTAAAATGAGCTAAAGGATTTAAGGTGGTTCCCTTCGAGGGCCTATAGATTTGTTCCATCCTGTAAGTAAACATTGACCAGTTGCTGCTAAAATATCGTAGCATTTAATAGTGTCATCGTCATTGGTTTAATTCTTTAAGGTGCAGTCGGCCTTATACCTGTACACTTTTGTGCCTTGTCGCTTTAATGGTTTTGACAGATTACTGCAGCAAATGAAACATGACGTTAAAGTGACAAAGCACTAAACCGTGTACCTACTTATAATGGCCGACCGTAATAGATGGTTGTTATAATTTAATGTGTTTTATTGCACATTGAAAGACGCCCGTGACTTTTGTTCTGCCCATTAGGGGTCAATTCTCAAGAAGTCTTAGTATACCCCTAAGAGATTTTGTAGCGATGCAATCGCGCGTTTCTTATCGCTGTCACTTTTGCTCTCTAATGTGTGAAAGTGACATCGATATAACGCGCGACTGAATCGCTACAAAAAGCCGCCGCATGCTATCTCCCTACGATACTCAATGAATATTTACTTCGGGCGTTTTTTCAAAAAAAGTGTACATCGTTAAGGACAAATTAGCCATACAAAACGTTAATTTTTGTGACGAAATGGAAAGTTAAAGTTTTTTGATTTTTGTCCTTAACGATGTACACTTTTTTTGAAAACCGCCCCTCTAAATTTCAAGTCCCCTGGATTCAGTGGTAAAGGGAGAGCGTTGACTGTCTGTCAGTCACTCACTCACGAGGGGGTTTTATATATTAATCCCGTTACCAATAAATATTGAATTTCGCGATGACAGATAAGGACAAAGCAGGGTATAACTATTCCAACCTTTAAATAATAATAATAAATAATAAATCGTTATTCATATCACTTATTTTACAATACGTAACACTAGACTAAACATACCAAAAGACAAATATCTTGCGCGCCTGAGCTAGGAAGTTCCTGTGTTTCAGCCGTAAAAGGACTAACAAATATAAGTGAAATAATAAAATAAAATGAAAAACCGGCCAAGTGCATGTCAGACCACGCACAGTGAAGGGTTCCGTAGCTGGAATGAACGTTCATGGTTGAAATTCAATTATTTTTTTTATTAAAATCTCAAAAACTACACAGCGTATCGTGTTCAAAACAATTTGGGTTGGAAGTATTTCGTATGTTCTACTACTGTAATTTTTATTAGAATGTTCTATTTAACAGTTCAAAAGCTACCCACCCGGACATAATTTTTACGACTTTAGAAGCGTATATCTCGCCAACTGTTCACTTACCTAAAAGCCCTATCTAAAAATATCCCACACGCTGATGTAACTCAAAAAAATTTTTTTCGTTCCCTAGTTACATGTATGGAGTGCCACCCCTAAATTTTTTTTTTTTCAATTTTACTACATCATTGTACAGCGGTTCATAGAATACATCTATCCTCCAAATTTCATTTATATAGTGCCAATATGCTCTGAGTAAAATGGCTGTGACATACAGACGGACAGACGGACGGACGGACAGACGGACATGACGAAATTATAAGGGTTCCGTTTTTGCCATTCGGCTCCGGAACCCTAAAAATGACATGTAAAGTACAGTGCAGAGGTTGCTTCGTAGATAATTAAACAGTAGGTAAACAAACCGTAAAGAAAACAATAACAAAAAAAAAGATTCAGTATTATGAAATAAGTGTAAACAATGTAATAATAAAGTTCATTTTGAGACAGTCAATAACCTTTTTGTATCATCGTAGGACATCATTTGTAGTGCATCTTGAAGGATTATTTTAGTGTTATTGTAATTAAGAGGATAAATAGTAAATTTGGCATTCAATTAATTGTAAAGAAGTCGTCCGAGAAACACGAAAAATCTGTTAGAGAACGCATGTTTTATTCCTATTCTTTTAGGGCAAACAAAACTACTTATTAGTAAGGGGATTAGAAAATTAAACAATGTCACGGGTAAAAACCATTAGAGTTTAATAACTTGGCTTAAGCCACTACCCGGCTGATTGGACAAGTAAATACGTGATCAGTTAACTACTGAATATTAACTCCGACGAGATGAGAGTTCGCGAGAACTTTCTATTTATCGTTCCAAACTAGTTATAAAGTTCGAGAACCTTATTAGTTAAGTACTAGTCGTAACTTTTAGTTTTCAAACTCGTTGTTAGAGTGAAATAGAACTCCCGTTTCCTCTGCACCACAGGCTTGTTTTTAAGAGGCTCCTAAAACGGGGTTGGGTACAAGTTTTGTCATTATGTACAAGTTGTGTAATTTTTAGATCAGGGTACATTCATAAATGAAAACCAATGATGTCTACTTAGTCGTGTTAGTTTTCCTTTTTTAGTTAGATTCACGAGCTTTCATTTGGTTTTTATTTGCAGATTTTTAGTATTTGTTGTTTTGGCCGTGTAGGGGGGGGGGGGACACTAAACTTGACTCTAGCCAAAAATAGCGCTTTAAACCTTAATATTTCGTAAACGGATCCGATAACCGAAGAATTGTTTTCACAAACACGTAATATTTTTAATACATCCCCACGTTAGTGTACATGTAGGGAAGGAACTATATTTTTTTTAACATGTTATTTTATTACTTTTTTTAGAGAGACTAATAAATATTGATGCCATGGCAAACTATTAAGGTTCGTAGTTTAGCTACGGAATCCTAAAAAGTAGTAATATTATGATAACATTTATAAATTATCTATCAACTAGCCCACTAGTTGGTAGTGACCCTGCTTACGAAACTGTCGGTCCCGGGTTCGATTGTCGCTATGGACTAATTTATAATTATTTGTGTAATGAACGCATATTTATTTCTCTATTTAAGTATTTATATCGTTGTCTGGTACCCATAATACACGAGCGTAATTTGTGACTAGGTCAATATGTGTAATATCTGATATCATTAAATACTAGGCTGTTGCCCGCGATTCCGTCCGCGTAGAAGTCGTTTATCGCCATTTCCTCGGGACCTATTATTTTTTTCGGGATTAAAACGATTATTTGTCCCTTCCCGGGACTCAACTTATTGTCACTCACTCTTAACCCAATTGCTAAGGTATATATTATTATCATCGTCACCCTTCTGCGCTATGAAAATAAGAAGCATACAAGATTATGCCTACATTTATTTACTTGATTGGAGATAAATCAAACAAATATGCATTACTTGTGAACTAATTTACAAAGTATAGGTATACTTTACATACACATCATAATAATATGCCCTTAAACATTTGTCACTAATACATTATTTAGTAAGCAATATGCGGCATTAGTTAGAGGGTTTCGTTTATGCACCGGAAAACTAAACAAAAAGGATTAAAATTAAACTAAAATGAAAATCAAAGCTAAATAAATAACGTGTAGGTATATGCATGTTGTTGTTTATTTATATACAGAGATCGGACAAATGGGTGTCATTACTCGCAATAATGTGGACATGACTTCAATTTTAATTAAAGAAATTAAATTATATTAATTTATTTCTTACCTGAACTTTAACCTTAATCCTTAGCAGGATAGTTATAAATAAATAATACAGGAGTGGCCATTGATATTTATATTAATTTAAGTACATAAGTTTGCTCCATTTACATCCTTAGATTGCGAAAGGAGCTTTCACCTCATAAGTTTATTTTAGCCGTGAAAAGGAATAAAATAACCTCGGAAAAATCATTAAAATATCTGTTTATTTGCTTTTATAAATATACACAATAACAAATCTTAGTATCATTTATTTATTAATTATTACTGCCTCGCAAAGGAACAAAATCATTTTTAGGGTGAGTAATCAATTAATGTAATATAATTTGTTTAATTAAAATCTATGGAGTCATGTCCACATTATTGCGAGTAATGACGCCCATTTGTCCGATCTCTGTTTGTATATAAGAGTGACAGCGGCTCTAAACCGACTACGGGAGCAGGATAACATATGACCTTCACTTAACACTTATTGTGATGGTTACAAAGCTTATATAGAGAACGTTGCTGTCCAGCATTAGTCCTAGCTTTAGGAGGAACAAAAAGATTATTGGTCCTCGTGACCTTGCGAGGAGTTCTGTGTTGCAAAATGTAATTGAACGAATTGTATAATGTAATAGTATTTAAAAATAGTTAATAACATTCACAGGACCAGCCGCGGGTATAAACTAAAACAGATTGAAGAATTCTTCGACAGCATAACAGACATCAGGGTTAGAGAGTACATTCCCCAACCTTACGTCAAGAAGATGCATTTGATTTTGGAAGACCTCGGTTTTGGATTGAAAGTGTTGCAGGATTTAGTAAGATAATTTTTGTTTCAGTAAGTTATTTATAACGTATAATGTACTCGTATTGAGGCATCCTGATATTAGAGTGCCAGTGTTAAAATGCGAGGCGAGGCGAGTGTTATAATAACTCGTATCATAAGAGCTAATATTACCGTTGCAAACATAAGATTTTCTATAGAGATAATTCATTAACCAAAAGGCATATTTTTACGTTTTAATTAAACATTTATTATGATTGTGTTTTCTAGTTGAAGAAACCCTGTGGGAATTTGATGGTCGCATGCGCATGGCGAACCAAGTCGTACCACTGCGCTGATATGTTCAGGGAGGTGTATTCGGTTGTGGGGCACTGCTGCCAGTTTGATATGGCATATTTCAGGTAAGTCAATTCCTGGGAGCAGCATGATTGCAATAGGAGTATCCTCACTGAGAGCTTTCGTATGTTATGAGCATTCGGCGTTCAAGTGGTGTAGACCACAGTCAAGTAACGCTCGGCTCAATGTCCACACCACGCGAATGCTCTTAGTGGGGACGCTCCTTTATAGGAATATTAACAGTAGTACAAAATGATTATTACACTAGACAATTAGACAGTTGAAATTTTCACAGATTATGTATTTCTGTTGCCGCTATAACAATAAAAGCGGCCAAGTGCGAGTCGGACTCGCCCATGAAGGGTTCCGTAGCAGCAAGTAACATAATATAAAAGTTCGTTGTAGCTTTGATCAATGTTTTTATGACGTATTAAAAAAAAACTACTTACCCGATCTCGTTCAAACCAATTTTCGGTGGAAGTTTGCATGGTAATGTATATCATATATTCTCATCATATGTTCTATCATTCTCTTATTTTAGAAGTTACAGGGGGGGGGGACACATTTCAACACTTTGGAAGTGTCTCTCGCGCAAACTGTTCAGTTTAGAAAAAAATTATGTTAGTAACCTCAATATCATTTTTGAAGACCTATCCATAGATACCCCACACGTATGGGTTTGATGAAAAAAAAATTGAGTTTCAGTTCTAAGTATGGGGAAACCCCAAAATTTATGTTTTTTTTTCTATTTTTGTGTGAAAATCTTAATGCGGTTCTCAGAATACACCTACTTACCAAGTTTCAATAGTGTAGTTCTTATAGTTTCGGAAAAAAGTGACTGTGACATACGGACGGACAGACAGACAGACATGACGAATTTATAAGGGTTCCGTTTTTTGCCATTTGGCTACGGAACCCTAAAAACTAAAAAACAGAATAAAATAAATATTTAAGGAGGCTCCCATACCACTTTTTTTTTTTTTTTTAGTTTAGCTCTAGTCTATATTGATAACAGCAATATATTCACTTTAAAATAAACACCACAAATAAAAAATACCTAATTGATCCAGCCGTCTCTGAGTATTCGGAGAACATAGGTGCATACGATGCATAATAAAATCCGTCGAACTGAGAACTATTTTGAGGTCTGTTTAAATGCAATGTTGGTTGATTATTGAACACATATCTGTTTAGTCTAGAATCAGGAAATAATTACATCCCAACATTTGAATTTATTCTATGGACTTCATATCTTCGGTTGGTATTCAATTTGTTCGTTCAACCTCACGAGTGCAACGTTTTAATTAAAAATCGCTTTTCAATTTGTAATCAATCAGCCTGGCCAGGAATTTTTAGCTAACATACTCGCGATATATTTATAAATATACTAAATTTGACATAAAATATATGACGAAAAATAATAAATATACGAGTATATGACGTATAAATTTATTGTAATATTTAAGTATTAGCAATAGATAGGATAATTATGTTAAGTTTTTAGTTTTATCAGATACTCAGATACCCAGATACTTCTTTATTGATAATGTCAAATTACAAGTCAAAATAAATTTACATTTAGTTACCTTAAATAAGATTAATAAATATTATCTCATATCAACTGAATTAAATATAAAGGCAATACTAACATTTTTACATCATTTGTTTGTAGGACAAAATTTCTTCAAGACTGTAAAATGCCTGCTCGATCAACCATTTCTTTAGTTTGACTTTAAAGGCTGCGTCACTAGGCGCCGTTAAAACCGTCTCGGGCAGACAGTTGTACACCGCAGGCCCCAGCACGCGAGTGTGTCTTCGCGTCTTTGTCAGTCTCCCTGGGAGCGACAGGAGTTTGCCTGCGTTGCGAGTGGGGTAACCGTGAGCTTCGCCCCGCGTGCGGTATGAGTTTAAATGTGTACGCACGTATGCCGCTACCTGAAAGACTAGCAAAGATGGGAGCGTAAGTATGCCCAGGGATTTAAAAAATGGCCGAGCCGAGGTGTCACTCGGCACATACGCGACGGCTCGTACGGCGCGCTTCTGCAAGCGAAAGACACGCTGCCAGTCGGCGCCGCGCGCCCACAGCTCCGCGCCGTACTGCAGCCGGGCGTGCACCGTGGCGAAGTAGCACGCGCGCACCACCTCACACGGGAGAATGCGACTCAGTCGATGCAGAGCGAAACACGCTCCCCCTAGTTTTCCGCACAGCTTGTGCGTGTGCACTTCCCAAGACTGGACCCTATCCAGTTCAAAACCTAGGAATGTAGTAGAGGAAACCTGTTCAATAGGTATTCCTCTTGTAAGGACCGTGAGGGGTCTGGTGGCCTGTCTGATAAGCAGAAGCACAAGAAATGCGTCTTTTTGAGGTTTAGTGCCAAGCCGTTTACTTTGAACCAGTTGGATAGTTGCTCTGCCGCAGCATTGAGTTTGACTTCTAGTTGGTCGATGTTATTTGCACTTACCACGCCCGCGACGTCGTCCGCGTACATAAAGACCTCGGCGTCAGAGACTCTTTCAGGTAGGTCATTTAATAACAGTGAAAATACTATATTAGATACGGATGAGCCCTGAGCTACCCCGATGGTTGTTGTCAGGGGGTCCAATCTAGACTTGCCTCCGTCTCCTGTGACCACCTGGGATCTGTCTTGCATTAGATCCGTAAGAATCGCGAGTACCGGGCCGTCGAAGCCATAGTGCTGCAGCTTTAGGGCAATAAGAGCGTGGTCGGCAACGTCGAAGGCCTTGGATAGGTCACAGCACAGCACGGCGACGTGCTGCCGCTTCTCGCGGGCGTCCAGCACGCGCCCGACCACCTCGCGCGCAGTTGTTGAGCGCCCGGCTCGGTATGCATATTATCGGTCGGACAGGGCGTTCGTAGTCGTGAGGTAATGGACAATACGAGTACACGGGCCATTTTCAAGAATTTTGCCAATAGATGGAATTATTGACACAGGCCTGTAGCCATCGATATTATCTCTTGCACCCTTCCCTTTAAATATAGGTGCGACTCTACTCTGCTTTAATGCTGGAGGATATATTCCTTCTCTTAGGCAAGTATAGTAGTCTTAGTTAGGTCTTCTTTTTCGGTGCACCCACTGAATAATGTAAATTTTTCTTTGGATATTTGGTCGACTGGTAGAGAATGCCATTAGGCATTAGTTCCGCCATTTGTACTTGTTTTTGTGCAATAAACATTGAATAAATAAATAACATACTGTTCATCCGTTAAACAGATGGATGAAGGTCGTTTCTAATTCGGATCCTCTACTATTTAATTCGTTCTTATCAAAGTTCAGTTTAAATCTATAGGAACATAATTATCGTGTTCCTACTTTGAATATTAAACCATAGAAAAAAACCTAAAAGTATAACAACTGTTTCGGAACACGGCTGTAATTCGTTTTATTTATCTGCGGGATATTGAAGTGTTGAGAGTAGACATGGATTTGGTGGCATAATCGTTTTGCTCGTTATCATTAATAAAAACCGTTATAAACATTTTTTTAAGGCCCACGTCAAATTTTGTTACGTCAAAAAAGAATCTTTTGTCAATCAATTAAAGTTTAAAGTCACTTTGACAAATGTCCTAAATTTACGCCATTGGGCCTTACGAGGGAGAAACAAAGACATCAGTATTCAATATTCAATTGAGGTTTCGTTTATTAACTCTGAAATAACAACCTTCTTAGTAAGACGGTACCTAGTAAGCTTAGTAGCAAACCGTCACTAAATAAAAGCATCTTTTGAAATCCAATTTCTTGTCTCTATTCATGCTGCTATCGAGTTTCTTTAGAAAGGTTTTGATAAGTCATTTTAAGTCTTAGACGGCAAAACAACTGTCAGTAACACTATCTGATCGAGTAGCAGTATTATCCCGAGCACAACCTTTTACCTTCTATTCAATAAGTAATATTATTAACGGCAACGTATCAAGTGTCTGTGTTAAGTACTTACTTGAATAGCAAGTTTACTTTCACGTTGATTTTCGTATCGCCATCGAGTCAGATAATCACTACACTGAAATATACGTAAAATAATGAAAACGACAGTTTTAAAGGTTTCATAGTAAGGATGAATTCAGTATACGTTTTTGAATAGCAGAGGCGATTG
This sequence comes from Acleris holmiana, assembly GCA_949316455.1. NCBI lineage: Eukaryota > Metazoa > Arthropoda > Insecta > Lepidoptera > Tortricidae > Acleris > Acleris holmiana. The sequence continues at coordinate 1,219,143 of OX438767.1, forward strand.
GAAAATGTTTCGTATCATTGAAATGTCCGTGTTCAAGCTAGGTAGCACAGACATTATGAGAAGAAACATAAGGATTGTATAAGATAGTCAAGGTGTCAATTTTTTTAATCAAATATAATAACCTCCCACCGACTTTTCTAATTTGCCGTTTCCAAAATTCACGCGTACGTACGTAAATTGGCTCTCATTAAATAGGTAACCTTTACAGCTTGCATGAATACAGTAACTTCCAATATGTTTAATGTACTTAACTATAAATGTGTTTAGTGTACCCTGTGTACCTCTTAAAGAGTAACTAGACCAAAAGTGTAATTAATTCTTTTAGATTTTGTATGCCTACTATTATAAGGTATTGGCATTATTAAAACTAATAATTTGTGTAAAAATGTAATGTCTTGCTTAGTAAAGAAATATAACCTTAATATTAATTTTATTTCATTTTCATAACATTAGGTACATAGTGAAATCAGGTGGGGTTAGAACGAGTTTTAATAATGCCAATACCTTATAATAGTAGGCGTAAAAATACGGGGAAAACTTAATCTATAAGAATTAACTACATTTTTGGTCTTTACTCTTTAAGAGGTGCAACGCATACATCTGGCATTAGGTCACACTTATTTAACTATTTTTTTCTCTGTTGTTAAGTCACTTGTCCTTTGGATAGAATTTCTGAATAAACATTTTCTTCATTTTTAGCCTCGTAGTCCCACCATACCACAAACAGGAAGAGTTTTGTGCATGGGAATTTATACTTTAACGGCAAGGAAATAAATTTCAAATACGTTTGGTCTATAATGCCATTTAAAAATTTTAAACATAGAAAATTGGACTTTATCCTCATTGCAATGTAGTTTAAAATAAATTGCCTTGATGATATACATCCTAATGCACATTGGCCCTGAAGAGGTTAAGATAAGAACACACAAAGAAATCCTAACTACTACTTATCAACAAAATTCAACGATCTTAACCGGGTTCATGATTAACCGGGTTCACGTACGTGGGGGTCGATAACTGATAGAAATGCGTAAACTTGCCGATAATTTAGAGCTAGACTTTTTTAACACACTCGTCTTATCGTTATAAACAAATTACATACATAAAATCACGCTTTCATTCCCAGAGTGGGGTAGGCAGAGCTACAGAAATACCAATAACTCTAAAAAGACTTGTTGATAATTCTGTAACCACATTTTGCACAATCAGGCCAAGAAATTTACTAGTATATTAGTGACAGGTTGCAAGCCCATCGCCTAACAGTACTACAAGCCTTTATTCCCTTAGTCGCCTCTTACGACATCCACGGGAAGACATGGAGTGGCACTATTCTAACCTGGCAACCACACGGGATTTAAACAAATTATCGACAGTAAACTTCTCTTTATTTAGAAATTGTATTAACCTCTTCAAAGACCACTATATTTTCTGATACAACTTGAATCGTAGTTCAATAAAAACCATTTTAATCCGACTTGTCATTCAATAAGCACGGCGCGCCGGCTTCGCAATTCGCAAACGTATTTAATAAATGGCTCTTTTTTAGTTATTTAAACCCTGTTACTATTATACGCCATGTACGTTTGAAACTCAACTTCTTAATAAATCTCACTATATAATTATAAATCATGTGTGTATTAGTAAGGACCAAATAGTTGGCCATCCTAATTCACTCAATAAAATTTTCTATGAAACTTTTCCGTTGTGACACGAATATTAGCTATATTTGTAGGGATAACTTTCGTGTCACAACGGAACTTTTTTCACTTTTGTTGTTTGTATCAACTATGGTCCAACTATTTGGTCCTTACCCGTATGTTAGTTTGTTAAGCCTTGACGTTGCAACGATAGGACGGATTCGGATGACATTAGGAATAGACATACTTACCTTATATCCTAGATTAACATAAATGCTACTTTTCATCCCGGAAAATTCAAAAGTTCCCGACGGAACAACGATAATCGAAATCTTGCGCAGCAGGGGATGGCCCAAAAACTAACTCTACGCGGACAAAGTCGCGGGCAAAGACTAAGGTAATCTTCCATCTTAGTCCTCAGGGTTGGCAATGCATTTGAAGTCTCAGGATTGCAGTCTTGAGATAGTCTTGAGAATTCAAATGTCTGTGTCTTAGATTCAACTTACCATCAGGTGGAATGGGCCTCTGTTCTACTGGGTTAAAAAGATGACGACGTGTTTTGGTATGATTTTTAACTCGGCCGCCACTACTGGCAAGTAATTGAGAGTTATCAAAACTTTAATAATAGTGCTCCGACTACGGCGTCGGGCTAAGACTAAGTAAGGAGAAGGCACACGAGCACTCAGGCCACCTGATGGTAAGTGGAATCTGAGACCCATATACATTTGAATTCTCAAGACTATAATCTTAAGACCTCAAATGCGATGCCAACCCTGAGGACTAAGATGGAATGCCTCTATGCTAGTAATTTCACCGGTTGTCTTATCCCCACATCGGAACACAACAATGCGATCACTGTTGCTTGGCGGGTGGTTATTGGATAAGATGGTGGTAGCGATCCGGACGGACCCTGCAGGGTCCTACCACCACTAAAATAAGCAAATGAAATAATATAAAATACCCCAGCTACTTAGCGGTCCCCGACCTGTCAGTTCAGGTTAATGTCAGTGTTCAATTAACTACCTACTTATCAAACATTCAGCCCTTACTCCTACGCAATGCTTGGATCTAAACATTAACACATACTTATAATTAAACTTAAAGGCCCAATACGTATTATTTTTTACTTTTTAGAGTTTTTTTACAGACTGTTTTGAGTCAGGGGTTTTATAAATTTATGTTAGGGTTTGTCCTATAACCATACCAAATTTGATGCTGGTATGTTTTGCCATTTTAAGATAAAACCTAAAAAAAAAAGCGGCCAAGTGCGAGTCGGACTCGCCCATGAAGGGTTCCGTAGCAGCAAGTAACATAATATAAAATTTCGTTGTAGCTTTGATCAATGTTTTTATGACGTATTAAAAAAAAACTACCTACTAGATCTCGTTCAAACCAATTTTCGGTGGAAGTTTGCATGGTAATGTACATTATATATTTTTTGTAGTTCTATCATTTTCTTATTTTAGAAGTTACAGGGGGGGGGGCACACATTTCAACACTTTTTAAGTGTCTCTCGCGCAAACTGTTCAGTTTAGAAAAAAATGATGCTAGTAACCTCAATATCATTTTGAAGACCTATCCATAGATCCCACACGTATGAGTTTGATGAAAAAAATTTTTTGAGTTTCAGTTCTAAGTATGGGGAACCCCCAAAATTTATATTTTTTTTCTATTTTTGTGTGAAAATCTTAATGCGGTTTACAGAATACATCTACTTACCAAGTTTCAACAGTGTAGTTCTTATAGTTTCGGAAAAAAGTGACTGTGACATACGGACGGACAGACAGACAGACATGACGAATCTATAAGGGTTCCGTTTTTTGCCATTTGGCTACGGAACCCTAAAAACGATGAAGGAAATAAATCTTGGATGGTCCCTTTTATTTTTAATTTTGCTGATTTGTGTTTATTGGTTAGTGAATCCGCCGTAGTAACACATATTTCTAGAAAAAAATCAATCCGCTATCTAATACGGTTCAAAAGATTCAACTCTTTAAAACTAGGATGGACAGATAGATAAACAGCATAGAATAGAATAACGTTTATTGTTTAACTGTGTACGGGAAAATGTAAGGGATGACATTCTCGTGCGTTTCGATAAACCACGTGGTCGACTGTCATCCCATACAGTTTGAACGATAGAAAAGAAAAACGTTAGGAGCGTTTGCATCTTGGCTAGGGCCCAAGAGATAGGCAGGCGGTTGACGCGATCTGTCGCTAATGCTTACGTAAGTCCTGTAAATTGTTACGATTTTCACAGAGGTAAAATCTGAAAAGCGATTGCATGATCATTAATTTCCTTAAATGTTTAACTGAAAAATTGGGTTAACTAAAGCAAGCGTGCCTCCGCATAAAGTAAGAAAAGATATCTCCGGACGTTGGTTTTCATATAAATCGTTTAACATTTTTTAACGAGTTTTTTGGTTTATATTAAAATTGGATCACATCAAACTCTTTTTAATTTATGATTTACGATCAGTTTATCATCAATTTGATTATGCAGTTTAAGTATAAAAAGATCGGAGGGAAGGAACGCCCCGATAATAATGGTGACTTCTTCTTTAAGAGCTGATATTTCCTAAACGGTTTAACCGATATTTAAAAAACTTAGCTAAGAACCATTCTGATTGAACTGTATTTCTTTTGATACAAGTTTGGGCGCTATGAGGGCACGGACAGACATACAGTGTACAGATTATTTAATGCACTTCCAAAAACCCTTCCTTTTCCGTCAGGGATTCATTTTCATTCATTTTACACCGTGACACGAGAATTTATATATTAGAGATATCTCTATGTCTATCGATGACACGTTGGCCTAGTTGGGAGCGACCCTGCCTCCGAAGCCAGTGGTCCTGGGTTCAAATCCCGGTAAGGGCCAGATATTTATGTGATGAGCACGAATATTTATTCCTGAGTCTTGGATGTTTTCTATGTATTTAAGTATGTATTTCTCTATACAAGTATGTTTATCGTTGTCTAGTACCCATAGTACAAGCCTACAGCTTAGTTTGAGACTAGGTCAATTTGTGTGAGATTTTCCCCTGATATTTATTTATCTTACTAATATTATAAACGCAAAAGTTTGTAAGTATGGATGGATTTGTTACTCTATCACGTAAATACAACTGAATGGTTTTGGTGAAATTTGGAATGAAAACAGCTTATACCTTGGATTAACACATAGGCTGCCTTTCATATCCCTATTCCCTTGGGAACTGATTTATATGCGTACAAAGTCGCGGGCGGTAGCTAGTATAAAAATAAATCCCTGTTTCCCTTGGTCACGGCATCACGCGTAAACGGCTGGACCAATATCGCTAATTCTTTTTTTGTTGCGTATAGCGTTTGTTATTGTCAAGAAAAGGTTCTTATGAAAGAAATAAAATAAGTAAGCTACGTGGGATAACCTTAGCGCTTTAACAATATAAACTTTTCTATTGTAACTACAATTCATATATATACCTATATTAGGTATACACGCCAGACAATAAAACTAAGATTGTTAACAATATAACAATTTTGTATCATAAAGACTAGAATAATAAACACTAACATTTTTTTTAATAATTGTACTAATTCAAAATAAATATTCATATTTAAGACAGGACAACGTGTGTCGGGTCAGATACTCAACAATATAAACTGAACTAAAACAACACAACAATTTACTGTAGCATCGCATTTTTAATCTTAATTATTTTACTTGTTATTTATAATTACTTATTTTTCTGATAACACACTAGCCTAGTTGGTAGTGACCCTGCCTTCTAAGGCAGGCAAGGTTATAACACCCTTCTTTTTGCGTCGGGGGTTAAAAATATGAATATCTCAGTTCTGAAATAGAATTTGACTTGGTACCCATAGTACGAGATGAAGTAGATTTTAAGACCTGGTTTTTGAACCAGGCTCCATACAAAAGCTTAAATTAATAAAACAACTGGGAACGTTAACTTACTTTACCTAATCAAAACGCTTTTCATAATAACTTTAGATAATTAATTGTTAATTACAACATTAAAGCCGCAACATTATCGGGGACACCAAAACTTGTCCCAAGAGAACAAAGGGACGGTTCCAACACCGTTGCTAAAATACTAAATATGAGCCACGTGTTTCTAACACGTGCCACGTGTTTCAAACACTAGATATTATTATAATTACATCAATTTTGACGACACGTTGGCCTAGTTGGGAGTAACCCTGCCTCCGAAGCCAGCGGTCCTGGATTCAAATTCTGGTAATGGCAGTTATTTGTATTATGGGCACGAGTATTATTACCGAGTCTTCGATGTTTTCTTTGCATTTAAGTATATATTTCACTAAATAACTAAGTCTATCGTTGCCTAGTACCCATAGTAGCTAGAGCTTAGTTTGGGACTATGTCAATTTGTGTGACATTGTCCCCCAACATTTATTTATTTATTATATAAATTAGCATATGAACTGTATTGTTTTGGTTTTTCTTTTCCACGATAAAGTGTAAATATTGCTCATTAAATTTCATCATTGCTCATTTTGAGAGCCTTTTTCGACAACGTGATTAGATATTGTTTAATGATATAAAATAAAATGTTCATTAGTGTGGGATAAAAAATGTAAATATAAAATAAATAAATATTTCTTAGGGGACAATGTCACACACATTGACCTGATCCCAAATGAAGCAGTAGGACAAGGTTTGTGTGACATTGTCCAGGGCCTCTACTCTTCTGCGTAATAACGATATCGCGTTTGACGTGTTTTAGAATCGTTTATGTCACAGTCGCCATTATTGTAAATGACATAAGAGTTATCAAAACGTTGACAATACGGAAACACGTCAAATACGATATCGTTATTACCGTGTAGAATCCCAGCCCTGTAATATTTATTTCATTTATTTCCTAGCATGCTCATTACAAGGGGATATTCAGGTTAATCTGCGTCCTAAGTCAAGAGATTGGTTAGAGCATTTATCGACCTTGACACCACAATCACTCGGGGCAGCCTTGGATGCCAGATACGCTATCTATTGATCAGAGTCTCTTTACTACTGTGATTTCGTCTTGTTTTTGACTCGGCCGCCATTACTGCAAACGCAGACCTATAAAAACGTACCTTCTCCCTTTAACACCTTTTACAGATTAGTGCAGTAATACAAACATGACGTTAAAGCGACAAAGCACTAAAGTGTACAGCTGGCCGTTCTATTCTATTGGTACTCCGTGTGGTTGCTGGGTAAGAATAGTGCCACTCCATGTCTTCCCGTGGATGTCGTAAGAGGCGACTAAGGCGATAAGGTCTTGTAGTACTGTTAGGCGATGGGCTTGCAACCTGTCACTAATAATAATAGTGTTCCTTGTTTGACTACGGAACCTTAAAAAGCGCGATGTATTCAAAAAGCGTGTAACCGTATCAACAGTATGTCAAATAAATGTTTTAAAATACAAAAGTATACTTAGATCAGCCATACCTACTGAAGTCACACCCGCCAAGCAACAGTGTTCGCATTATTGTGTTCCGGCGTGGGGATAAGACAACCGGTGAAATTACTAGCATAGAGGCATTCCATCTTAGTCCTCAGGGTTGGCAACGCATTTGAGGTCTTAAGATTATAGTCTTGAGAATTCAAATGTGTATGGGTCTCAGATTCCACTTACCATCAGGTGGCCTGAGTGCTCGTGTGCCTTCTCCTTAACATAAAAAAAAAAAAAAAAAAAAAAGTCAGCGTCGACGCAATATTGTTAACTAAAAGCCGAATTCAATTGGACTGATATTATTACCTTCCATTCTAAAAGATGTTATTTCTTGTTTTTGAAGACTGTTTTTTTATTTCATACCTTTTAATGATCATTATTAACTTATTTCGTCCCACATTTCAATTAATAAGAAACAAGCATTTAAATGTGCTTCGTTATAGCCGCTCAACTATTTCAATTGGGATATCTTCTCGCCACCCTTGAAATAGGTACAGTTGAGGAGTTCCGGTGGCCATCAGTGGTCTTCGTCTTCAGTTTCATTTCACCAATTGATACTTTTTGAATGCAAATGCTAGACTTGTCACTGAACATACTTAAATCGCTATATGTGTTCCTGTAACATTTGAGGAGTTCCCTCGATTTCTCCAAGATCCCATCATCAGATCTTGACATGATCAGGCAACTCAAACAAAAAAATAAATCGGTCCGTAATCGTTCGGTAATCGTTCTTTGAGTAATCGGGGAACATACTTAAAAAAAACCCGACAAATTGACAACCTCCCTCGTTTCTTTGAAGTCGGTTCAAAAGTCACCACTCACAAGCTAATGACAGTTAAACACCAGACCTCAAGTCAACCTTATCTCATTGACATTCAGGAAGTGATTCTCTCAACACAGTGCTGCGTCGATCTTATAGGTGAAGTTTTATCCGGCAAGTTTAAGAAGTTCCGTCGCAACACATTTTAGCGCGTGCCTTCTTAGTTAGGCAGCTTTGTACGACACTGAACTCGACTCACTGCCTGCTGCCTTATTGAAAAGGCACGCGCTATAATGTGTTTAGTACGCTCCGACGGGACTTTTTAAACTTACCGGATAAAACTTCACCTATAAGATCGACGCAGCGCTGTGCTGAGAGAATCACCACCCAAGTCTATTTTACGTTGTCAACCATGACGAATATATTATCGTTGGCGTTGAACCATTCGGCGGATATATCCCTAAAAAACGCTGAAAACGTTATCATGTCCGTTTTCTGTGAATAATTATTTTTTGACAAGTTTTAGCTCGTTAACTTTCAAGTTTCACGCAATGTAAAGAGATCTTAATCTGTTTTTTATTATTTCAGACAAAATGCACCACGAAATACCACGTTCACAGCTGGAAAGGAAATTAATTCAGGGCTGGACGTGGTCGTCGACGGTCAGCAAATATTTGCAAATGGAACTGTCAAAGAAGGATCGGTCTCGGTATGATTTTTACAGTCAAAATAAGGGATTGTTGATTAACTTGCCACCGTTTGTGATTTGGCCGTGTAATGCAAATTGGGTGTAGAGTTATACTCTTATATCCTGCGGTTAGAGGGAAGCAGATCATATTAATCGGCGAGTTGAAGTCATACTCTCGGAGCGTACAAAACACATAAATTAGTTACATACATAACATCGCGCCTTCATTCCCAGAGTGGGGTAGGCAGAGCTACAGAAATACCAACAACTCTAAAAAGACTCGTTGATAATTCTGTAACCACATGTTGCACAAGTAAGCTGTTTACCCAGGGTATTTAGTGACAGGTTTCTAGGTAAGATCGCTTCATCGTCCTAAAAACAATCTCTTGGTCGCCTCTTGCGACATCCACGGGAGAAAAATGGAGTGGCACTATTCAAACCCGGCAACCACACGGGTTATTATATAAATTAGTTATTATATAAAATATAGCTAGCCCTATCGTGTTGCTGAGACTTGCAGGGTGTCACATGTATGCCTATTCCTGTTTGAATTTTATTTGAACACATTTTAGAGCTTTATTTCTAAATAAGGCAGCTTTATGCGACATAGAGCTTGACCCACCTCTCGCCGCACACTATTTAATTATTTTGTGGTCGAATTATCGATCCGTCACTGTGGTGATTAAATCATACATTATAAACAGATCGGACGAATGGGCGTCATTACTCGCAATAATGTGGACATGACTCCATAGATTATAATTAAACAAATTAAATTACATTAATTGATTACCTACCCTAAAAATAATTTTGATCCTTTGCAAGGCAATAATTAATAAATAAATGATACAAAGATTTGTTATTGTGTATATTTATTAAAGCAAATAAGCAGGTATTTTAATATTTTTTTCCGTGGTTATTTTATTCCTTTTCACGGCTAAAATAAAGTTGAATGAGGTGAAAGCTCCTTTCGCAATCCACGGATGTTAATGGAGCAATCTTGTGTACTTAAATTAATATAATATCAATGGCCACTCCTGTATTATTTATTTATAACTATCCAGCAAAGGATCAAGATTAAAGTTCAGGTAAGAAATAAATTAATATAATTTAATTTGTTTAATTAAAATTGGAGTCATGTCCACATTATTGCGAGTAATGACACCCATTTGTCCAATCTCTGATTATAAATGCAGTTTGGTAACCCATCAATTAATGCTGTATGGTAATCTATATATTTATTTGTTTTATTTAATCTTTATTACACACAAATACAAAGTTTGAGAACAAAAGGTGAAATTAATGCCTAATGGCATTTTCTACCAGTTGACCCTTGAGCAAATCATAAAATTGTTGTGGGCGGTGCAATATTGTACGAATGTAAAAAAAAACATTACAGCATGCATCGAAAATAAATAGATAAACATGCATAGAAAAAAATACATACGTGTATTATATATAATTATCTATATTGATTGATTGGCTTGAAGGGTGAAATAAGTGCTAATAAAACCAGAGTCTTTTTTTAAACTAACCATTTTATAGCCGGACGGGTTCCAATCCTGCTAAGGGCAAATATTTGTTCCTGAGTCTTGGATGTTATCAGTCTATGTATTTAAGTATTTATTTCTCTGTTTAAGTATGTTTATCGTTGTCTAGTCACTAATTTTCTATTTAAAGTCAATTGGTGCCGTCGTAGATGATTTTAGTAGGTATAAACACTTTAATCACCTGTATCCCAAGATCTAATGATGTCTACTTAGTTGTGATAGTTTTCATTTAAAATTGGTTATATGCTCTTGCATTTAAGTTTTTTTTCTGATTTTTAGTAGGTATTTGTAGTTGTGGCTGTAAATTAGCGCCTTAAAGCTTAATATTTCATAAACGGATTGCTTAATTAAAAAACTGTTTTCACAAACCCATAATATTTTTGAAAGACCTATCCAACGATACCCCACACTAAAGGGTAGACGAGAAAAAAAACACATCCCCACGTTACGTGTAGAGGAGGTACACTAAAAATTTTTTTTTTTGTACTTTTTATTTTACCACTTTGTTGGCGTGACTAATATGCATATTCATGCCAAATTCCAGCTTTATAGTACCAATAGTCTTTGCACTAGGCTGCGGATGGACGGACATGGCGAAACTATAAGGGTTCCTATTTTGACTACGGAACCCTAAAAAGCATTGGGCTCGAGGTGAAATCAATTAGGTTCTATTTACACGGTTAAAGTGGATGGACTTGAATGGAAGCGACATGCTAACCAATTACTTGAATAAGGCAGGATAATTTACTTTAGTGATATGTATTGTTAATATTTCTTTAACTTAAAGTGGGGGAGAGTGTTAGAGTTATGATCTAGACACGCGGGAGCGTGTCAAGCCAAGTTTAAGAAACAGAACTGGCGAGCCGCACCGTGTGTAATATTACACGAACCATTTGGAGCCACTTTTGACCCCCTCATAAATCAAAAACTATTTTACATAAACGTATCAAATTTGGCTCATATATTGAGACTTGCGAGATACATAATATGTGTTCTAAATTTCATAAGCTTATCTCAAACGGTTATTTAGATATTAATGTCCACAACTCTAACCCAGTTCCAGATGACCTAGAGAGTTAAAATTTGGTATGCAGATAGGTAATTAGATGAATACAAAGGAATAAATAAAAAACTGGCAGTTTTTAAACAATTAGATTCTATTATGAACGCTTAACATTAATACCTAATATTACTTAGGGTACCTACGTTATTAACTGGGATTAATAATTATTTTTATATTTAGCGCACATCAATAGTGTAAAATCATTACCTACTCATAAATAATGATAAAATAATAGGCATTTAGATTTTCGGTATATACACGACGCGCGCGCGCCGAGTGACGCCGGAGCGGCACGGGAGGGGTGGGTGGGCGCTGTGACAACCGAATCGAACCGTGGACGCGAACGTGGCCGAGCGAGCGGCAGCCGCGCTCATAAGCGCGAGCGCCGTCTTGCTGTCCGTCCGGTTGTCTCTCGATATCTGACCTATAAGGTTGCGATTTATGCTGCGAAATTGCTAAGTTTTCTTAAGGAAAACTTATAATTTGTAGTAATATTATTATTACAATTTCTTTAATAAGTAGGTACGTACGTATAGTATTATAGTATAGGCAATAGTTTAAATAAATAATAATTTTGCAATTGTTTTATATTTATAAAGTCTACTTTTAGTTTTGAATTTGTCCTTTTAAAAGGACCCACGGCGTTACGAGGATATGTACTTACCTACAAAAAGTAATGATATCCCACCAAAAACATAAATGTAGAAAAGGAGAGCCAAGTTCAATACAAAACTTATTCTCTGCTGTGGGCTTCGCCGCAAAAAGAATGGAGATCTGAGATTAAGTGCCAAGTTCTATGCAAAATCCAAATATGTAGTCTAAGGGCTGACTTGGCTGGTTTTCCCATACGAATTATATAGCCTTCGCATGTTCTAAACCTGTTACCTTTCGGTTCTTATTTTATTATTCCGAAAATTTGGCTTGCTGTTAGAAACTACCCATCGAACATAAGTTAATAAAAATTCGTATGGGAAAACCAGCCAAGTCAGCCCTTAGACTACATATTTGGATTTTGCATAGAACTTGGCACTCAATCTCAGATCTCCATTCTTTTTGCGGCGAAGCCCACAGCAGAGAATAATTTTTGTATTGAACTTGGCTCTCCTTTTCTACATTTATGTTTTTGGTGGGATTATGTTATCTATATGATATCTTGTCTGTGGAGTTGCTCTAGAAATAACAAACGGAAAGTAATACAAATAATATAAGTCTTTTTAGAGTTGTTGGTATTTCTGTAGCTCTGCCTACCCCACTCTTGGAATACAGGCGTGATTTTATGTATTTTATGTAAGTGTTTTTAATGAATTATAGCTACCTTATCAAGATGTAAAACAACCCTCTCTTGTTAGTAATAAGGTTGCAATTGCTACAGGAGTTTTATTCGACATACTGCTATTTGGCTTAGCAAGGCAGCGTTTAAGAGATATTATAGATACGAGTAGCTCTGCGTCTGAAGGAAGTCTATGTTTTATCTTATTTAATTATGTAGGTTTAAACATCTTTATTTCCCCTAAGAATACATCGTTATTCACTTACATGAGAATTGATAATTAAATAAACATGCATTATTTTAAACGATGAGCGCATAATTTTTTCTTAGGCAGTGACAAATAGTCAAATATAAGATCGTTATTATATTACTAGGACTATTTTACTTTATAACAAAGAATAAACAAAAAAAAATTACTTGAAATATGTCCTCAAGTAATGTTAAAACACCTAATGTTGTTTTTTGGAGGGTATGCATACAAACAGTTTTGCCTCGAAGTGCGGGCAAGCATAGTTAGCCGGCTCACGGTAACAGAGATAAGGAAAAATACACAGATACATATTTAGTGGTGGTAGGACCCTGTGCAGGGTCCGTCCGGATCGCTACCACCATCTTATCCATTAACCACCCGCCAAGCAACAGTGTTCGCATTGTTGTGTTCCGGTGTGGGGATAAGACAACCGGTGAAATTACTAGCATACAGGCATTCCATCTTAGTCCTCAGGGTTGGCAACATATTTGAGGTCTTAGGATTATAGTCTTGAGAATTCAAATGTCTATGGGTCTCAGATTCCACTTACCATCAGGTGGCCTGAGTGCTCGTGTGCCTTCTCCTTAACATAAAAAAAAAAAAAAAAAAATATGAAGAGTGTGTAGGTATATACTCGTAAGCGGTCCTGGGTTCAAATCCCGGTAAGGGCAGATATTTGTGTGATGAGCACGAGTGTTCGTTGTGTTGCACGAGTCTTGGATGTTTTCTATGTATTTAAGTATTTATTCCTCTATCTAAGTATGTTTATCGTTGTCTAGTACCCATAGTACAAGCCTAGAGCTTAGTTTGGGGCTAGGTCAATTTGTGTGACATTGTCCTGTTATATTTATTTATTTATTTAAGACTTCTAATTCTGCCGTTGCCCATTGCAATTTTAATTTGCCAGTTGGTATATTTCGACAACGAATTTAATAATGAGTGTTTTCCTTAAAAAAAAAATACTCACAGTATTGGATATTTTATGGTAAAATAGGTCTGTAACTCAGTTTTTTGTGAAAACGGTGTTATTTTGATACCTCTAAATATAGGAGCTTCTTTTATACAAAACACTTTTCTCTTTAAAGGCTTTAGCCTTAATTTGCAGAGATAAGGAATCCGAATGTAAGAAGTAAATTGTAATTTATTACAATGTGCTTCAAGACTTTTGTAAGAAATAAAATAAATTATTAAAATCCAAAATGTAATACAAATAAATTAATATGTTTACCCGGTTATCATTCTATAATTACGTTCTTTTGCAAACAGTCAACAGCGACACTTTCAATAACATTTTGAAACATCTGAACTTAAATCAATAACAGGTTACACTCTAAAACATGTTACTTTTAACGTTGTACATAAAACAAACTTTCCAAAATAAGTTTCAAAATGACCTCATAAATTTTTCCTAAACAAACAATTAACTGCTGCTATTCAAGAACTTCGTTTCGACTCTGTTAACAAAGTTAACCAATAACTAAAAATTGTTTTCGTAAATGTCTTTCTACAAAAAGTTATGACGGCAACAACAGAGCTTCTTAATTTAATTAGTCTTCAAGATTCAGTCTCAGAAAAAGAAACAGAATTATAAAAAGATATAAAGCGACTTTGGTCAGTATTTGAGTGCGAGTATTTATTTCTGAGTCTTGGATGTTTTCTATGTAAAGTATGCATTTTTCTACTGTAGTACCTATGTTAATCGTTGATTAAAAAACATAATCTAAGCCTAGTGCTTCATTTAGGATCAGATGTGTGACATTGTCCCCTAAGTAATATTTATTTATTAAAGATATATATTTTTTATCCTACACTATTCGATTTTATTATATATTATTAAACAATATGTAATCACGTTCTCGAAAAAGGCTCTCAAAATTTTGATGTAATGTGCAATGTAAACACTTCATCGTGAAAAAGAAAAACCTAAACAATACAATATTTCACGTGCTAATATATATAATAAATAAATAAATGTCGGGGGACAATGTCACAAAAATTTACCAAAGTAAGCTCTAGGCTTGTACTATGGGGCACTAGACACCGATAAACATACTTGTATCGAGAAATATATACTTAAATACATACAAAGACTGAGGAATAAATACTCGCCCTCATCACACAAATATCTGCCTTTACTGGGATTTGAACCCGGGACCGCTAGATTCGTAGGCACTAGGCAGGCACCAACTAGGCTAAAGTGTTGTCAACATAATGTTTATTTTGATGTAGAAAAAGTTATTAGTTTCTGTTATTTCCTCTCGTAGTATTTATCTATTGTTTGTTACATTTGTTTACTCACTCAGATAACTTGTAGAAAACCTTTGTACTACTTTTATTTCTTATGTAATTGTTTTAGTACAATAAAGTGTTAACATACACGCATACATACAATTAATATAAAAAAGATGTACAAAGGCAAATTCCCCGAAAAAAAAATGACCCTAAAAATGGGTCAGTTCCCGAGGGAATAGCGATGAACGACTTTTACGCGGATGACGTCACGGGCATCTGCTAGTATGTTAAAACAAAACTATTTTTTCGTATTTTTTTACACCATTCAAATGTTATTTTTATTCTCAATTATAATCAATTTATATAAAACCAACGTGAATCTGCACCTTTTATTTTACTTATCCAAACAAAGCCAATCGAACCGTTTAAATACTTTCTTTGCCAACATCTCCTTAAGAAGTCTATTTAATATGGATTAAAAAAACGTGGCACTGAACACGTCGCACGTTTTCTTTCACCCTGCTAACTTAATTCGGTGCGAGACATTAACCGCGACCCTGGTCCGCTCGGTAAATTACGAGACGAGACTAAGGATAAAAAGATTTAAAATCAGCTTTTCAGCACGGGCACTTTTACGTGTTAAAAAACCAGTGCTTCCCAAGAGCTGCTGAGAAGAAACGCCGCAAGAAACTCATGTCAGTTATTCTCTTACATAATATTACTTAGTAGATTTTGCACGCGAGACCGTCCGCATAGAAGTCGTTTATCGGTACTCCCTCGGGAATTGACCTTTTGTTCGGGATAAAAAGTAGCCTTTGTTCTATTTCATACTATAATCTATCTGTCTGCCAAATTTCACCCAGATCCATTCAGCCGTTCTGGCGGGATTGGGTAACAAATATACATGCTTCCAAACTGTCACATTTATTTTATATTAGAGTAGGATGACAACCGTCCGTGTGGTTGCCGGGTTAGAATAGTGCCACTTCATGTCTTCCCGTGGATGTCGTAAGAGGCGACTAAGGGAATAAAGGCTTGTAGTACTGTTAGGCGATGGGCTTGCAACCTGTCACTAATACACTAGTAAACTTCTTGGCCTGATTTTGCAGAATGTGGTTACAGAATTCATACAAGTTGTCGCACATGTTTACTTTGGTGTCTATGTAGAACCTAGGATTATCTGTAAGTTGCTTAGCGACGATTATGAAGAAAAAACAGTAGACTTGATTGAAATGGAAATAGGATAATACACGAAATTCTTAAAATACATGCCGTTTCGTCTTTTCTTTACATGGCGACCGTGTAAATAGATAAAAAAAAATAAAAAGTAAGCAGGATTAACACTGACGTGCAATAGAAATAATGGAGGCATTAAAACGGAAAAGAACCCAATTCCGCAAGGATTTTACTCGAGCAGCTGACGCCCTTGAAGAAGCTTTTCAAAAGCACAAGGACGAGCAGGAATCGATTACTTATGTAGAGGGTAAATTCTGTAGGCTCTCTGATTGCGCAGAAGAGCTGTTTGCTTGTGAAATTACTTTGAGGGATGTTTGGTGCGAGACCGACGTCTTCAATGAAGCAGCTTATGAAAATGACCAAGACAGAGCTGTACCATATAAAGCTCGATGGTCAGAGCTGAAGGCCAAGTACCAAAACTTGAGCGAAGCCAAGAAAGATTCCGATAGCGCTAGCTCGTTAAAGTCTGCCAAGTCCACAATGAAACATCCGCAAGAGCGTAAGGTGAAGATGCCTAAACTAGAAATTTCTAAGTTCAATGGAGAGGTGAAGAGATGGTTGCTTTTCTGGGGCCAGTTTGTCAAAATTGACGAGGATCCAGACATTAACGATTCGGACAAGTTCCAATACTTGCTCCAATCAATGGAACCTCTTTCTAGCGCCAGGCAGCTTGTCGAGAGCTACCCACCCAGCGGTAAGAACTATAAGAAGGCCTTAGATGCTCTCAAATCCAGATTTGCGCGTGATGATGTCTTGATAGAATCTTATGTTAGAGGACTATTAACATTAATGCAAGAAAAAGGTCAGCGACCACCAAATGCAAAGGAACTACCGGCGCTTTATGACAGCCTACAAACGCATTTACAAGCACTTGAAACTTTAGGTGTCACAAAAGATAAATATGCGTCGATTTTATTCCCAATGGTAGAGTCTGCCTTACCAGATGAGGTACTTAGAGCGTGGAACCGGTGTCGAGCTACTGATAGCAAAATTAACAACGATTTATCTAAACTTGTAGATTTTCTTAGATTAGAAGTAGAATCGGAAGAAAGGATACAATTGGCTCATCAAGGTGCAATTCATAACTCCACATCCAATTCTAAGGTACCTACATGCTGTTTTGTCGCGGAAACAAAATTAGACAACCGCAAAAATACATATTCTGTATGCATCTGGTGCGACAAAGAAACGCATTGCACTGCAGAGTGCCATAAAGCAGCAAAGATGACGCTGGAACAGAGAACTGAGTTTATTAAAGCTATGAATGCGTGCTTAATCTGTTTGAGGCCAAATCATACTGCAAAACGGTGTAAGAGCTTCCCTAAGTGCCTATTTTGTAAAAAACGTCACTCTGTTTTGATGTGCCCTGACATGAACAACAAACAAAGTACCAGCAAGAATAAGCCAGAACCCGAAAAGTCAAATAACTTGCACTGCGAGTTGAACGCGACCACTCTACTGCAAACCATAGTGGTGCAAGTTGCATCTAACGACGGCAAGAAGTCGGTTCGCGCGCGTGCTCTCATAGATAGTGGTGCACAGAGGTCGTATGTACGCAAGGATCTTGTTGAGAAGCTAAACTTAAAACCGGTGAGAAAAGAGTTCATAACGCACTGTCTATTTGGTGGAAAAGAAGAAAACACGGAAGAACGTCAAATTTACGACATTTCTGTCAGAAGTCTGACAAATGACTTTGAAATTAAAATATCAACAATAGAACAGGAAAACATTTGTGGATTTTTGCCGAAAATTAGTTCTAATGAAATAATTGAACAGTTACAAAAGCGTAAAATTTTACTGACTGATACCGCGGACTCACCTGACGAAATTCAACTATTGATAGGAGCTGACTTTTCTAGTTTACTTTTAACCGGCGAATTTGTTCATGTAAGTAGTACTTTGACCGCAATCAAAACCAAGATGGGCTGGACAATTCAAGGCCCCGCGACGGGAATTTATAGCTCGTTAGTCAATACGACAACTACACTTCATTGTCTTTCTCGTATAAACATTTCAGATCTGTGGAATTTGGAAACCCTAGGTTTAAAAGACCCCGTTGAGCAAAACTCGAAGAGCCTGCATGACGCCGAGGTACTCGAGAATTTCGAAAGAACCATAACGGTAAACGAGGAAGGACGTTATGAGGTATCACTGCCGTGGTGTAACGTGCCGCGCCCACAAACAAACTATTACGTGGCAAATAAGAGGCTGAGTTCTACGACACAGCGGCTCCACCAACTAGGTAAGATTACACAGTACGATGAAGTGTTTAAACAGTGGTTAGAGTTAGGCATCATTGAAATTGCTCCAGACCAAGGTGTTAAGGGTCATTATATGCCGCACCACGCCGTGATAAAAGAGGCTAGTTTGACAACTAAAATTAGGCCCGTTTTTGATGCATCGGCTCGGGACGCTAACGGCATATCGCTTAATTCGTGTCTCGAGAAGGGCGTTAACTTGCTAGAGCAAATACCGCAGATTTTAATAAACTTCCGCAAAGAAGCCATTGGCGTCACTGCTGACATCGCGAAGGCTTTCCTGCAGATATCGTTATCTCCTAGTGATAGGGATTATTTACGATTTTTGTGGTGGTTAGACGTAAACGATACGGGCAAGGGAACCGTAACTTATCGGCATAGGCGCGTAGTTTTTGGTGTAGCTTCAAGTCCGTTTCACCTGATTGCTACAATTAACCATCATCTTGACAGCTGCCCAACGGATTTAAAGGAGACTGCGATGAAGTTAAAAGGTTCTTTTTATGTAGATAATTGTGTTACAAGTGTTGTTTCGGAACTCGCTTTAAATAGGTTCATCAGTGAGTCGAGAAAACTAATGAGCGATGGTAAGTTTGATCTGAGAGATTGGGTTTCGAGTCCAGTCAAGGTTTGCGATCAAACAAAATCTGTTTCGGTTTTAGGTGTACTGTGGCACATTGAAGAAGATTGTCTCAGTTCAGATGGGAAATTGTCAAAGAGATCGTTGTTATCGGTTATGCAGAGAGTATTCGATCCTATTGGTATGGTCTGTGCTACGTCAGTTGTGCCTAAGATAATACTGCAAAAGACATGGCCTATGAAACTCGCTTGGGACGACGAGCTGCCTGCAGAGTTAGCAGATGAGTTCAGAGCGTGGCTGGAGCAAGCACATTTTATTAACAAGGTAACTATCCCTAGGCGGCTTGCTACGGTTTCTCTAAGCGAAAGTGAAAATTCACTGCATGTCTTCTGTGACGCGAGTCAAGTTGCACATGCAATATGCATTTTTCTACGATCAAAATGCGGGGAACGGGTTGACCTAAGCTTAGTACAAGCTAAATCCAGAGTCACCCCAATAAGCAAACTGAAAAAAATTACCATTCCGCGCCTCGAGTTAATCGCAGCGGCACTAGGAGTAAGATTAGCCAAAACAATCGTAAAATCTCTGGCGTTAGAAAACTGTCCGGTGTATTATTGGTCAGATTCCAGCGTCGTATTAACTTGGATTAAAGGACATGGTGATTGGAGCGTGTTCGTAACGAACAGAGTTAATGAAAGAAAATCATTCACCTCTGCTTCCGAATGGCGACACGTTCCTGGCAACCTCAATCCAGCGGACATTCCTTCGAGAGGTATATCCCCCAAAGGTTTGTTTGAGAGTCACTGGCACGAAGGCCCTGATTGGTTACGATTAGACGAGGAAGACTGGCCAATCGCTGCCTTTGAAACTGATTTCAGTGAAGTTGAAAAGGAGCGCAGAAAGACCGTTGCCGCGATGGTTACACAATGTGATTCCCTTTTGGAAAGGTTGCGATACTTCTCTGTTTATACCAAAATCGTTAGGATGATATGTTGGATCTTTAGATTAAGAATAAAACCAGAGCCATTCATGAAGGAGCTTTCGTTTGATGAATTTATAAATGCGGAAAACGCCCTCATTAGACTGATTCAGAGCAGTTATGGAGACGCAATGTTAAAGAGCAGCAACTTAGAAACCTTCGTCGATGACAAGGATATTATACGACTCAAAACAAAGCTAGGTTTGGGTAGGGAGAGTACCGATTTTAAATTTCCTATTGTTCTACCAGGAAACGAGCCAATAGTTCAACGCTTAGTGCACCAGCGACATTTCGTTTTGCAACACGCTGGTGTGCAGACGCTTATGTCTAATCTTCGTGAACGTTTTTGGATCGTTGGTTTACGTAGGCTATGTAGAAAGGTAGTGAATTCTTGTGTCAAATGCAAGCGCTTTAAAGCCAAGCCCTTTCAGCCGACAACGGGGAGTTTACCTGAGGGACGTATGGAAGCTAGCACTGCTTTTGAAGTTTCCGGAGTAGATTTAGCGGGTCCT
This sequence comes from Acleris holmiana, assembly GCA_949316455.1. Taxonomy (NCBI): domain Eukaryota; kingdom Metazoa; phylum Arthropoda; class Insecta; order Lepidoptera; family Tortricidae; genus Acleris; species Acleris holmiana. The sequence goes on from OX438767.1 coordinate 1,239,614, forward strand.
CTTTTGTTAAAATCAGGAAGTAAAGCGTGGATTGTACTTTTCACTTGCGCTACCTACCGAGCCGTACATTTAGAGGTTGTTGAGTCGTTGTCTACCTCTGAGTTTATCATGGCTTTGAGGCGTTTTATTGCACGTAGAGGAAGGATCTCGTGTTTGTATAGTGACAACGCTACTAACTTTCGTGGTCTGGATAAGGCGTTTAACTGTTTAGATTGGAACGAGATACTTTGTTTTTCATCAATTACACAGATTAAATGGAATTTCTTACCTCCCAGCGCTCCTTGGTGGGGTGGATTCTATGAACGACTAATCGGTGTAGTCAAGTCAATGTTAAGACGGCTTTTAGGACGAGCGTCAGTTACTTTGACAGAATTGGTCACCATAATATGTGATTGCGAGGCCACCATAAACAATCGGCCCCTCACTTATGTCGACACGAGTATTGATGGGCTCCGTCCGTTAACTCCGGCGATGTTCATACAACCTTCGTTTCTACACGATGTTGCAGATGTTGATCAAGTTGATAGGAAGTCCTTGAACCTTCGCACGAGATATTGTCAAAAGCTACGAGAGGATTTGAGACAGCGTTTCAGGTATGAATACTTAAGCACGCTCGTGCAGCCTCGAAGACCAAAGGTGCGTGACTTCATGGTAGGCGACATTGTTCTTGTGGAAATTGTAAACGATCACAGAAGGGTGAACTGGCCGATCGGTATCGTGATAGAGGTGTTTGAAGGAAAAGATAAGGAAAAACGAGTTGCGAAAATCCGCACGGCTACTGGAGAGTTAGTTAGGCCTGCGCAGCGACTCTACCCACTCGAAATTTCATCCGCAGACAATGTTGGACTACTCGTTGACCGACCTATGACTCCGACTAGATGTGACGAGAAACCAACTGACGAGTCTCCCGATTCTGATAAAGGTCTTCAAAAATTGAATACCACACGGTCTGGACGAATCGTGAGACCGCCAAGTAGGTTTAAAGACTTCAGTTTCTAATTATTTTATGTACGTTGTTTATACGTTGAATTGTTTAGTTTGTTTTGTTATTATGTATAACTTAACGCAATAGTTACTTTGATTGTTGTTAAGGTTAAATGCTATGTGATATTACTATTAGTTATGTTCTCGACCTTCCGGTTCTTTTTACCGGGGACTGTCGCACATGTTTACTTTGGTGTCTATGTAAAACCTAGGATTATCTGTAAGTTGCTTAGCGACGATTATGAAGAAAAAACAGTAGACTTGATTGAAATGGAAATAGGATAATACACGAAATTCTTAAAATACATGCCGTTTCGTCTTTTCTTTACACAAGTCTTTTTGGGGTTGTTGGTATTTCTGTAGCTCTGCCTACCCCACTCTGGGAATGAAGGCGTGATTTTATGTACGTATATATGAAAATGATATAACTAACTAAAAAACATGGCAAGTTGAGCAGGAAAATGTGTAATTATATTGTTCATGTAATAAAAATAATACAGCTTATTTTAATGAATAGAGAACGTGCACGTAAAATTAGTTTCCCGCTTTTCTCTTTCGTGGGTGGTTATGCTCTCAGTGGGGCCGCTCTTGGGCGTTTTCATTAAAAGTGTTCATCGTTAAAGACAAAATTGAGAAAATTTAACTTTTTATATTTCGTCACGAACGTGATGTACACTTTTTTTCGAAAACGCCCCTATACGTGACAACTTTTATGACAATTCTTACGGAGAAAACTACATACTAACATGACATGTTTTACTTCTATTATGGCATCTTTTTTTTTTCGTTTTGTAATTCTGACAAACTCAATGTAGTTTATGATAACATGCTGTACAATTTATGCTCTAACATTACACTGACCAATAAATAATCGAATCTAATCTAATAACCATAACGTTCATTTTTACGTATTTTTAATTTAAACATTTAAGAGCAAAGCTAACTGAACTGATTCATATTCCCACTTTCAATCTCCGTTTGTAGTGATGTTGGGCCTCACGAAGTGATAGTTTTAATTAATTAGAATTTCGGTCATTTTATAATCACGGGAAAAATTGATATTTTCTTAATTGTATCATTCTATGCTGGAATTGTTGGTGTGGGTTTTGTTTCTTGGATGAGTTTATGGGTAGGGACGCCCGGGACAGGCAGGCGGCTGAAAGGGTAAGAATAGAACTCTAAAAAATAGTCTAAATTTCAAGTTCTTTGGTGGTTTTGATTGTGCGTTATCAATGAGTCAGTCATGGAAGTTTCATAATTATGTAGTTAGATATTGCCTCGATAACATAAACGTTGTTAGATGAAAGAAAGTAATTATCATACCGCGGACACATTGAGTTAATTAAATAATAATTAATCAAAGGCAGTTGCGTCTGTTAGCGAAACATCATGGCGTGTTCACTGAATAGGGTTGCCACCTTTATTTTTAAGATATATTTAATATTAATTTGTTGGTTTAAGGGTAAGTGACACCGTATGCGTGCGCGTAAACGTGCACAAACGCGTGCGCGTTCCACTGCGCTGTATTGTATGAATCCTCATACAATATGTCACACCGCTTGCGTGACGTTCGCGTGCAGATGCGTACAGCACGCAATATATATTTTAATTATACATCTATACAGCGTGTAAATTTCATACGGGCATATTATTATCCAGACGTAGTTAAAGATCATACAAATCATGTGAAAAAGATTATTTGTTAGTAACATTTGTTATTGAAGCAAGGGACTTAGGAGCAATGTAATGCATGCAACAATCTATTACAAAACGAATTTACGAAGTGTAAGAGCGTCTATCAGTCGTCAAAGTATAACCTGTATCCAAGTGCAATGACGACATGTGGAAAATAAGTACCTCTTTCAGGTGATTGAACCGCCATGATTAATAATGTTATTTAATTTAATTCTGAACAAATTAATGATATGTTTTTTTTTACTTTTATTGCCAACGTAAACAAATGGCAAACCATAATTCAAGATATGACGTGTACATAGATGCTTTAATTTAATTGGCGAAACGTGTGATACATTGCTTACTGAATTAAGAGGCCGTATACGAAATTTTGCCGATTTCGCTGATTTACCTGATTTTACAGACGTGATTTTACTGTTGAAATACTTTATTTCTATAAACTTTAATGCGCAACTCAAAAGATAATTTTGATTTTAAACGAATGTATGAGCTACTTTTTTGTTTTTATTATTTAAATTTGATTAATCGACCTGAAACCTGCGACTGTTTTGGGAATTTTGCTGTAAGAGGTTTAGAATATGCATATTCACGAATCGTTTTGTTGTCTAAATGGTACAAAAAGTAGGTACAATTAATTGCTGTAAATTTCGTCTGTAAAATATTTGAACTACTTTTTACCACAATAATATATTAATTTGTGTAAAAAAAATATAAACTTGGTAAAGTTTTATAGAAAATGGACAAAACATTGATTTTGATTTCGGCTACTTAAAACTTTCATTCATACAATTAAAACAATAGTTCTAAAGTTCAGTTCAAAATCAATCCATTACCTTAAAAAAACCAGCAAAAAGTAATAAAAAATATAGCAATATATAACGTTTTAAAATAACCTAAAACTCGCAGTACAATCCTCGATAAAAATAAAAAAGTAGCTCATTCATTCGTAACTCATTTATTCGATCATAACTGAAATGATATTTCATGATGTGCATTGAAACTCATAGAAAAACAGTATTTTAACTGTAAAATCACAAAAAGAAGCAAAACCAGCAAAATTTCGTGTACGGCCTCTTAAATAATAAGAAAAAATAAAATACTTACAACCAATGTTGGTGTTACACAAGATTTTACGTAAATTAAGGTGTGTATTCATTGTTCTTGAAATATATGCCTGCATGAAATTTACACGCTGTATTACACCAATACAATAATTAATTTAAACACATACATTTTTGAAATCAGCTAAACAATTATAACACACTATAAAATTATACGAGTTGGGAACCCTAACTATGATCCAACATTTTTGGTGGCTATTATAATCTGATGCGAGTCTAATTTGATATTGAATGTTATCTGGAAGAAATCACTTTGTAGCGATAAGACAGCCTGTTATTTACCATGTTCAATTTAAATTGTTATATGTAGTTTGGAAATTTTTAATTATCTATGGCGTGCTAACATTAAATTTGTTTACAGGGCCTCTAATTCAACTTCTGTAAAAAAATATCGCCGGTTATAGTGCAAAACTACATAAGTAACCGATTCAGGTCGATAAATTTTCGGCCATTATTTTTAGTCATTTTGTGTTTAAGTCATAATTATCGCAAGTCATAACGTTTTATTTTATAAAACTGTTAAGTACTTTTTCGTTATTTTTATAAATAAAACCTAACCTAGCCTTATCTACAGTTTACGGTTCCAGCAGTATGAAAGTTATGTCAATAAAGTAATTATGACCAAACAAAATTCTGGGAAACCACAAGCCCTCAACAAGTTCAATAGTAATGAGCAAAATGCATCTTACTGACTTTTTACGTAAGGTGCATTTCGGTCCTTATTAAATTTGTTAGTTTCGCGGTATCACACTATCACCGACGACATCGTCTGACGTGTTATGGTTAATGTTGTGGCTGCGGAGTATTGTAACATTTTTTTTTTCAGTTGTACATCTTCGATGCCGCTAACAGTATGACATTGATAGATACATCTATTTCACTGGTAGCTGCAACATATTTTGATGTCACCTTAGAAATATATGCTATCGATTCCTCCAATGACGTCAAAGCTCTCCCGTTGAAAGGAAGAAAATGTGTGCTGCCCCTAGTAAGTAACCTTTAGAGTGCGTTTCCACTAACTCGCACTAAAAACTGCGAAGCTAGGATGTCTATCATTTTATCGAATTGAATTTCATCAAACACAATTTTTGCTGAATCCATAATGTTTTCAGGTAAATTTTAATTTAACTTTCTAGTTATTTTTTGACGAAACGTTGGTCTACTTGGTTAACCTGCCTACGAAGCTAGCGGTCCTGGGTTCAAATCCCGGTAAGGGCAGATATTTGTGTGATGAGCACTAGTATCTGTTCCTGAGTCTTGAATGTTTCCTATGTATTTAAGTATATATTTCTCTATTAAATAACTTAGTTTGGGACTAGTTCAATTTGGGTGACATTGTCCCATGATATTTATTTATTTATCTCATACATCTAACCTAAACTAACCTACTTTATTAATATTTAAGATGCCCTGAAAACATTATGGTTGCAGAAGAAAATAGCGTTACTTGAAATGAAATTTGATGAAGTGGAATTCGATAAAATAATGAGTTACCTTGAAATTAGGAGAAAAAGCACTAATTTTTCGAGAAGAATAATGACTACTTTTCTATCAAACTATTGGATAGTTCGGACACAATGCGCAATGCTATAACGGTCTAGCCGTGACCATAGAATAAGAACTAAAGGCATAGAAATAGCGACAAAAAGAAACGTAACATACAGATAGCTTATATGCAGTCTTATTGGAATTCAGTGTGCCAAAAAGAGACGATTCTATAAGTTAAAATATCATGGTCGTACACTGTTACTGTCGCACACTGATGCATTAATAATCTACGGCCATCTTATCTATGTCCAGTTGATGTCGTTGGAGACCAGTTTACACGAGTTGACAACGTCTTGGTGTATACGGCTACTTTTAGCAAGAACTCTATACATTTTCCTTCTTTAAATTTGACGCTTTCGTTTTAAGGCTCTTTCTTTGCCTGTAGTTCTTATTCTATGGCTGCGACTTAGCACAATAGCAGTAGCAGCGGGGAAGATGAGCAAATGGCAAAAAAAACAAGCGTGGAACAGGTTGCCCCGGCCCCGGTGGCGATAAGGTGATTTTTTGTGCAAATTCCGTCCGATCTGCTACCTCGATCTTTTATAACTCCGGCCCTAGGCAGGAAGCGCAGCCACGGCTATTTAAACGTCAACTGAATCCTTCCCCAAAACTAAGATTAATCATCCCCGTCAATTGTTATTGTAATATTTTTTAGGACCATGGCAACGGAATAAGTTTTTATCAAAAATGCATTTCGATACATATGCTGAGACAAGTTTCCGAGTACTGCAAGTGCCTGCCTTTTGAGTCTACAGGTAACCTAAATAAGACGAAAACTACATACTGGGTGATTTCGGGGTCATGATCCGGAATGGCCAAAAGTGAATAAGATGGTCAAACTGAACAACCTTTCCAATGGGACCAACCACGAAATCGCCAAAAAAAATCTAGCTGTTCCCAACATTAACTCTCAATTAATTCACGTTAATGTATAGAACAGCTTTTCTTGCAGCAGCTTTTATCGCGGTGGATAAAGCATCCATCACTCTCGCACTGTCCTTGTCGGACGGAAGTGACGGATGTTTTATCCACGTTTAGTCACGCGATAAACACGGCCATAAATAAGCTCCTTGTTCGGTTTAGTGCTGTCGTTGAAAAAAATGCTAAATATTTTTGTGTATTTTATTTACAATGCGGTCATTATTTTCGTTATCTATTTTATCTACCTTATTCGCTCTTTCCCGGTGCTGACTGTACCTAATCCCTTGTGAAGGGTTGAACACAATACCTATTTTAGAACCAATTAAACTTTGCCAGAAACTTTTTTATTGCAGGATGCCCATTATTTTTTAATTCAGGGAAATTGAAAACAGACTGAAATTTTCAAATAAACCCCTAATAGTGTTTCCCAGTATTTAAAGTTTTACACTCTTTCATTTATTTTTTTATATTCTTTTGTTTATTTCTTAAATTAATTTTCAGCTGCGGAGCTCCGCATTGCCGATTATCAAGACTGCACTTGGGAGAGATATTTATGTGTTTACGAAATGTTGGGTATGTAATATATTGTAATGCATTAATTTGTTTCTTTTTTTTTAACTCTTAAGATGATTGTAAAGCTCAAATAAAAATTGCGAAATAGCTCCGGAACAGGCGGGTTTTGTCAAGGGTCGTGGAACTCGAGAGCAAATACTCATCTTGAGACAAATTATCGAGAAATCCCGAGAATTTTGTAAGCCGCTCTACATCTGCTTCATTGACTTTAGTAAAGCCTTTGACACCGTGATCTGGTCCAAATTGTGGAAGCTTTGATCCCGAAATCAGGCGACGCTGCGCAATGACTCGATCGGCGGCACAAATACTGGATAAGATCTGGAAAGACCGCCGGATAACTAAACACACCAAAATACGCCTTATGAACAGCCTGGTTTTCCCGATCTTTCTTTATGGAGCTGAAACCTGGACATTAAGGATGCAAGACCGAAGAAAGATCGATGCCCTGGAAATGTGGTGCTGAAGACGCATGCTCAAAATAAGCTGGACTGCCCATCGGACTAGCGTGTCCATACTTAAGGAACTAAACATTAAACAAAGACTGTCGTCGCTTGTGCAATTACGAATTCTCAGGTTCTTTGGGCACGTTAGCCGCAAAAATAACGCAATGGAGCGACTGGTGATTCAGGGCAGAGTTGAGGGCAAGAGACCGCGTGGTCGATCACCAACCCGGTGGACAGATACCATCAAATCTGTTACCAAGACCCCTGTGGCAGAGTGCGCTCGCCAGGCAGCCAACAGAGACCGGTGGAGAAGGATCGCGAAGGCGGCAACCGCAATGGGGAGCGACCCCTCATGACCACGACCACTCTGTCAAGAGTGAACGACTCAAAAGAAGACCTTTCCGGTTTTTTTTTTATTGAAAACGAAATCACACAGACCTAGTTTTTCATCATAATATCTACAACGTAATAAAAAATGGACTAGGTTTAAGGGGAGAGAAACTTTACAATCCTCTTACTTAGGTACAAGAATAAAAATGTGGTTACAGAATTATCAACAAGTCTGTTTAGAGTTGTTGGTATATTTCTGTAGCTCTGCCTACCCCACTTTGGGAATGAAGGCGTGACGTTATGTATGTATGTATGTAAGAATAAAAATGCATTCCTTAGTAATTTTCGAAATTGTTAAATTTGTTATTATTTTTAAATTATTTACTGAGTATTGAGCGCGATTACTTGTGTGCTATTATCCTATTTATCCTATTTATTACCTGTATGTTTATACGTATTTGAATGATATTTTTTATCTTTATCTTCCGTCTCTTTAATTGTTGCACGTTTAGCTATCCGCTGTTTTATTTCTCTCTCAATCGCTCAAAGGTTAACTGGAATAAGATTAATTAAAGGGATAAGTTAGCCTTTGTACCTTTTATGTTTCTGTTTGGTTTTTTACTTTGTTGTCTTTTGTTTGTGCAATAAGGAGTTTACATATAATGCTGTAACGTCCAGTATTAGGAACCGAAAGAAATACGACAGGGGAAAAGACAATGTCGAATTATGATCCTGGCTATGACTTTTATCGGCAGAGAAACTGTGAAAACAAATAATTTGGATTTGCTTCCGATCAAGTTTTCTAATGTTTCAGAAAAGACACATGCAGACATGACCTCCCTTATACATACGAGCGATTGTTATCAGAAGTGTGACTACGTAGAATACGAGACTGAATTGGACTACATAAAAAAACAGAGAAATGTTGGGTATGGTTTGATTAGTAATATTAAAGCGTTCGAAGATTATTTAGTATTCGAAGGTTATTACATTTTTACCACCATAGACATTAACACTACGAAATGTCTTCAACCATCCGCGATTTGATTGATTCCACGTAATTCAGTTTCTATTGTTATGGTACTTATTTAAATCACTCAGTTTTCAAAAAAACCGGGGGTCTATATATATATATGGGGGACAACATCAGTTAGTCATTCATCATGTCATAGATATCATTGCACCTCACTTAGCTTTAAACCACAATAATAGCATTTTGGACGGGTATGACCAAATCCTCTTTTTAAATCGAGCAAACTAAGTGATTTAACGAATATTCGTATCATTTCTTTGCTACCTATTTTAAATAAAGTTTTTGATAAGTTAAGGTTAAAAGATGGTTAGATCAATCAGTTCGGCTTCACTAGAGGACGATCTACAGCTGATGCAGCAGCTGTACTCATTAAATATATGTATAACATTTAAGAAGGATCTTGTGCTGTAATAAAATAAAATTGTGACCTTTCCAAAGTTTTCGATTGCTTAGATCACGCGACTCTTATTATTAAATAAAAACATTATGGTCTGACAAATATTTCTCTAAGTCTCATGTCTTCATACCTTAGTAACAGATTATAAACAGTTGTTGTAAACTAAACACAGTAGGTAATAGATCACTGCAGCAGTTAATAGGTTGTTTCTCAGGGCTCTATATTAGGGCCTTAGTTATTTTTGGTTTATATAATGACTTACCACCTACGGTCGATAACCTTTGTGATATTGTGCTTTTTGCTGATGATACATCATTAAATTTCAAGGTAGACCGAAAATCCGTCGATTACAGTAGGATAAACGCTGGCCTAGGTAAAGTACCTTAGTTGATTTACTTGTAACAATTTGCTACTCAATGTTATAAAACTAACTGTGTTAGGTTCACTTTGCCGCATGTTAGACCAGTAGAATCAAGCTTACCTAATTCTGAATGACAAGTGTTTATAAATGCTAGATAAGACACTTTTCTTAGGGATAAAAGACTATAGACAAAACTTGCATTGGAGTCCCCATTTAGCAGTACTAACTAGCAGGTAAATTAAGTTTGGCAGCTTATACTTTTAGAAAAATCAGGCAACCTAACAATATTGAGACAGCTCGCTTAGTAAGTTGTAGTTATTTTTATAGTGTTATGTCGTACGTTATTCTAGTTTGGGGAAAAATGGTTAATACGAGTACAAAGACTATATTTGGGTTACAAAAAAGGGCCATTCGATCTATATATAACATAAACTCCCGTGATTCCTTAAGAGTTATTAAAAGAAATGGCTTTAGCGTTACATTTTTTTATGAGAACATTATTTATTTATCTTATAAAGAACCAAAACTCTTTCATTAAGAATTGCGATAGTCATAATTTGAATAATAGAAAATAAATATTAAATTGCCATTAGTAAATTTCGTGTTCGCAAAGTATATAAATCATTTGTAGATCAATGCATTCATTTATATAATAAAATTACCTAATTAATTATTAATAAATTACGTAGTGTTAAATTTTGACGTGTAAAAGTGCCCGTGCCTATTTACTGAACAAAACAACTTTAATCTGCGTAGGAGTCGTTTATCACTATTCCCTCAGTAACCATGCAATTTAGTCCCCTATGTCCTTTTCCGAGACTCTAAACTATCTCCATACCAAATTTCACCTACATCGGTTCAGTGGTTTATCCATGCAATCGTAACAAACAGACAAGCAGAGAAACTTTCATAGTACTTACATTTATAATATTATGGTATAGATACCATCATAATGTATGCATAGTTATCATTATGCTCTTATACCAACTACTTTGTTGCAGCACGTCTTTTTCTCCCAGATCATCTTTATCACCGTCAACACAGTTTACTTTCTGGTTTTTCATATCGCTCTTCACACATTTCTTCCATGTTTTCGCATTTCTTATAACTAATAGCTCTTAACACTTGAAAACCTACAACGATATCTAAAATAAATTTAAATTTAATTTACTATCGAGTCCAAATAACGAGCTACAATTTGATGGGTCTGCGTTACACACGGACTACACGTGTACAGTTTAGGTAGTTTTGATAAATCTAAGTTTACCACTTTATCCGTTGTATTTAGTATTTGTACAGGGATTTGCCCTTTTTCTGCTTTTGAAATTAGACCAGCAACGAAAACACCTGTCTGCATTTCTTCCGCTAATACTACACAGTCCTTGTATGACTGCGCGGGAATGCGCGTAATCATTTCGCACCGCGGAGGGACACTATGTACCTATATAATTGTTCGAAATACCTTCTATAGGTATTACAATGCTTTGTTCTCGGTCCTCCAGAGTCATGGTATTGTCCTTGTAACTAATAATTGTGTTATAACGCTTAAAAAAATCTTGGCCTAAAATTCCATCGGCATAACATGACAAATGTTTAAACACATAAAACTTTTCTTGGCAAATAAAATTCTCAAAATACAAAGTTAGATAAATAAATCCCTCGGATACTAAATCTCCACATATCCCTTTAATCGTAATTTTATCTCCTTGTATTTGCCTAAGGAGGTCATGCCTACTTTGCAAACATTCGTACTTAATGACGCATAAGCTTGCGCCGCTATCAACTAATAGACTTATTCTATCCATATTATCTACTCTACAGCTAACTGTGCTAAAGTTATTATAACTAAATATTCCATTATTCCTATTAGTCTCGAAAAAACTGCGTATTACATTTTTCGTTATTATTTATCGGAGGTGTCATGTCATTGCGTAAATGTTGGGCACGAGCCGCACGAGGTGGTGCGGGGAGCGGAGCCTCTCGCGTTCGACGACCGCCGCGTGCTGATCGCGCGAAATTACGCTGACTTTGTCCACCACGGCTTACCGGAATGTGTTGCGAAACACCTATATTCCGATTATTATTATGATAATATGTTGGTTTGTATGTTTGTCTGCCTCTATTGAAATTACTTCTAGAATTCGAATAGCTACGATAATAGTTTCTATAACTGTTACAAGGTTGATTACGTCCATAATGTTGAACTTGATCATCCCTTGGTGACGAACTCTGTTCATCAAGGGCTGTCCTAATGGCTTCGGGCAATGACACAAATTGTCTAGAAGAAATTATGGTGCTCAGCTTTGAATCTGAAAGCCCGTCAGCAAAACGCTTAATAGCTGACTTCTCATTCATAGGTCGCAATATGTCGTACCTACTGTCATCACCGTCGGCTTGGGAGATCGTTAAATTAACCAAAAGGTCCTCTATCTCTGCACCAAATGCTTCGACAGATCTCCGTCCTTGTCTCGCTCTGTACAACTGAGCCTGAATGGATTCAGCTGATTTTTTGGGCAGTAAAAATTTTCGCATGTCGGCGATTAAAGTGTCTACGCTAGTATATGACATCTTTAGTCTAAGTTTAGCGCTAGAAGAAAGCCTAGTTTTTAAAACAAAATCTATCAGAATCCCCTGAGATTCGTCATTGACAGTGGAGCTGTACATTAAAATACCATCTATTAACTGTTTGGTGACCTCTTCTCGTTCCGTCATGATCGGCAACAAGGCGATGGCCGTTTTGATGTCAAAAGTAGATTTAGCCATTTTGTTTTCTGTTTGAGATGCCGTATCTACTAATGCTAGCAATATCTTTATCCTACTGTAAGTTTCACTAATTTCCTTTACTAAATCATTAACTAAGTCTATATCCGAAGAACTTAATTGTATTCTTTGTTCTTTTATTCGAGACACAATATCCGCTGCTTGATTATATAATACGTTCGAGTCCTCTAACTTTTTTAGACCAATTTCCTTCTGTCGCCTCTCTGGACCCAATTTTACGATATATTCCCTTAAATGTTTTATTTTATTACGTATAGACTGCAATTCAGTTAACATAATACGTATATTAAAAGGGGTTAAACTACAAAAAAAATATATATCAAGTATCTAATTTCATTACAACATAATTTATATAAAACTTACATTAGAAGCGAGCAACTAACCCGTAAGTAGGTTGATGCTGACGCTGCGCGACGTTGCACGGTCATGGGACGGGCGCGCGACGCTCCCTGGCACGTGGCGCTGGACGATGCTGCATACGGCAACAGGACTGCTGCTGCTGCTCTCGATGATGGGCCGGGCTAACCCTGGACTCCCCGGAACATGGACCGGGATAACCCTGGACTCCTCTTGACATGGGCCGGGATAACCCTGGACTCCTCTTGATTTACGTGCTGGGAAACCCTGGACAACGCTCTTCTTTCTTCTTATTTTCTTTTCCTTATTCCTGGTTATTCTTTATCGTAATTCTTCTTTATTGTAATTCTTCTATATTTTCTTCATATTTTTTTTTCGTAGGTAATCTTCTTGGATGAGCATCGGCTTCTTTTCTTCGAAACTCTTTATTAAATTGATTCATCTTCAATTTTTTTTTCTGTCTTCCCCTTGTGTTCTTCTTTAGTTAAATTTAGAATTCCATTAATATGATATCTTCATTATTTCTTCTCGTCGCTGCTTCGCCGGAACCTTCATTTTTCTCGGTCCTCTGGTATGGGTCGCCATGAGATATGTTGTGATAAGGTGGAGGTCGAAATGGAGTAATTAAGTAAAACCAGACATACTCGTTACTAGCCGAAGCTGTGTATTCGGAAGATCAATATAAAAAGAACCACTTATAAACTAGTACACAGTATTTATATCTAATTATTGCTTACTTGTTATTTCATACAATTACGTGCGTCACATGTTGCAGGGCGTAACGTTAAGTTACGGTTATTGTGTTAATTCGGTGTATAGTACAATATAACAACTTGCAAATAAAATTGTGAAATCATGTCAGCTTTATAGATACAAGCCATTTATGATTTCAAATAATATTTAAATGTCAAAGTTCAAGATGCAACGAAACAGCTCGTTAAAATAACTTCTGCTCGAGTACTTCTAAGAGCAAGGGCGTTGTAAATCTTGAATTTAAAGCGCATTTTCAGCTTACATGCACAATTTATCACTTTAATAACTTTCCGGACCTATTTGAGTGCCTTTTCATCAGAGTATGCATCAAAAACTAAAACCGGGCAAGAGCATTGCGGACCATACTCAGTGTAGGGTTCCGAAGCCGTTAAGTACTTACAAGTCTTAGATGATTTTAGTAGGTATATACACTTTAATCGCCTATATCTCAAGAACCAATGATGTCTACTACTTAGCCGTGATAGTTTTACTTTAAAAGTCGTTATTATTTCAGATTTTTAGTATTTGTTGTTTTGGCTGCATGGAGGGGGGGAACACTTGAGTCTAACAAAAATTAGCGCTTTAAAGCTTAATATCATAAACCGATTACTTAATCGAAAAACTGTTTTCGCAACCCCGTAATATTTTTGAAAGACCTATCCAACGACATCCCACACTATAGGATAGACGAGAAAAATAAAATACATCCCCACGTTACGTTACGTGTAAGGGACCCTAAAAAAAATGATTTCACATTTTATTGTACCTCTTTGTTGGCGTCACTAATATGCATATTCATGCCAAATTGCAGCTTTCTAGTACTAAAGGTCTCTGCGCTAGGCTGCGGACGGACATGGCGAAACTATAAGGTTTCCTTCCTAGTTTGAATACGGAACCCTAAAAATGCGTTTGATTCACCATTCTCATGTTTTCATTCGGTTCATCATTGTAATTTATTATTTTAATGATTTGTACTTACTGTTCGCACTTAGTTGCTGTTGGTGTCACTAAATAAATGCTTTTTCTTTCTTTCTATCTTGATATCCACTGAACATATTCATTGGTCCAATAAGAAACCTCAAGGAACTCTCAAGTTTTAGTGATACCTGGGCTTTTATTCTACAACGTTAAACAATATTGCTTTTGACGTGTAATCGTTTTATTTTTAACTCGGCCGCCATTACTCTCTAGTAAATAAGAGCTATGAAAACGTTGAAAATACGTAGGTCAAATGCAATATTGTTTTAAATCTCATAATAGAAGTCCTGCTATTGCGACAGGCACCTATTAATTTATCGAAACACCTAAGTATTTAACTATCTTGCCACATAATTTTTTTTTTGGTTTTCACGAGTCTAACTTAACCTATCCTAAGTAATGAATGCTTAAGATATCCTGAAAACAATCATAGTTTCAGCAGAAAATAGCGTTTGATGAAATGATATAATCGATGAGAGATTCGATAAGATGATTGTTTACGACAGAGAGATACTTGAATTGTACAGTGGTCGCCGTGCTAATTAACATACCGTTGTCGTTTTAGAGACCAGAACAACAGCTACACTGCACTGACCATTCACTTCGGCAGTAACACTTGCATAAAGTACAGAAGAGAGGTACTTTACACCTGGGATCAGATGTTAGGTAATTCTTGATTTTGTATCCCACAATCAGGGATTGTAAAACCGGTTTTATTCAATACCTGTATTTACATTGTCAAATTATTACCGCTAAAAAATAATACCTATATTCAAATTAGAGGTATTGTTGTCATTCCGTTTTTGTTTTTATCGCTATGTATACACTATTAACAGTATTAAATACCTGTATTCAATACCGCTATTGATTGCACCTGATAAGTGTGATGTGAATTAGACTGTAATTAACTGCAATTTCAGACTTGTCTAAGGCAAGTCTAAGTTTTTTGTAAGAGCACCGAAAACATTTACATATACGAATAAACGAGAATATTGACACTGACAGGTATTACTGCTAATGGTTTTTAGAGGTAAAGTATCAAAAAAAGGTATTGTTCTCAATTGGCTAAACCGATAACCTACTTGAATACCGGTATTCATTATACCGGTAATCAGAGCTTTAGCGATATAAATAGCAAAATGCAATTATAACCGGTTATACCTTATTTAAAACCGGTAGTCAGAATACCGGTAACGATCCCTGCCTACAATTGTAACTTATGCTGCGAGCTTATTATGTTTGATTTTATCGCTACTTTCAAATTTATCACAAAGTGACGCATGTTTTATCCCCAGCGATAAATCATATGAGCATAAATTATGAGAGCGAGTAAGAGAGAAGTACAAACCCGAATTCTATTGTAAGTGTTAATGGACTGTACCACTGTTTGCAAACTCGTTATTAGCAAATAAAATTGGTAAATATGATCCACTTTATTAATTTGTATAAATATTATTACTGTCAAACTCATGGCATTCATTAATTTCTTAATTACTGCGTCTTTTTCTAAAATAATAAATATATAGGATACTTTATAAATGTAAAGTAACAATTTAATTTAATTTAAAACTGAACAAATTATTCTTTGAATATAGCACTGTTTTTTAACTTAGTAACAGGTCGACTACTGCGTATCCAATTGAAAAGAGTTTCTTCAGAAGATAGTAACAGTTAAATTTTCAAAGTTTAATGAAATGGCGAGTGATTGAGGCCCATCAATACATAAAATAAAAAGGACAAATAAAACTTCAGGTTTCAATTAAATATTATACTATTTAAAAGATTTTTTTGTATACCTAGTGCACAGTCACATCTGCGGGGCTAGTCAAGTTGCATTCGACAATCGTTAGCGCTTATGTTTCGATTGAAAAATGTATGGAAATGACGTTCGTGACTATCTCGGTAGTCACGTGGTACTCTCTCAGTGACTTTCGTCAATTCCTTACATTATTCACTCGGAACATTATCGCTAACGATTATCGAATGCAACTTGACTAGCCCCACTGTAGTATTTTACCCATAATATGGTAGTGACCCTGCCTAGAAAAGTTCTAGACTAAATGCTTTTTTTTCTCTGTGTATTTGTAAATATGAATGTTTATAGTTACCGATAGTAAATACCTAGAACTTACTTGGGGACTAGGTAAATTAGTTTGATATTCTTGGCCAAATTATTTAGTTAAGTATTTTTGTAAATGTAATATTTAGTACCTAAGTATCGTTTTTAAATCTCATGGAGGTGCCTCACCAAAGTGGCTGATATTTAACTGTTTTTTGCATATTAACACCCAGTTCAAGCGTTTACATTACAGTAGAAAACTCCCTGTCCCTGGAGAGCTTAGTCAAGATGTCAATTTTCGAAATTCGTTTAAATGTAAGATTGAATTACGCTGATGATAGATGGCGTCGACCGCTTATGTCAACTCCATACATTTCGAGTCGATAGAAAATAAAAACGTTAGTAGCATTTGAATCTTGGCAACTGTTTTGAAGGCCTAGAGAAGAGAAGAGAACAGTCCCTAGGAGCTAATTATAAAAACTTCACTGTAATAGCTATGCTTACTTCTGGTTATTGGTGCAATAAAATAACATGAATTGTTCATTTTGCTTACAGCAAACCTCGGCGGTATATTCGGCCTATGTTTAGGAGGATCCATCGTCAGCATAATAGAAATTGCGTGGTTTCTCATAGACCTGCTCTTCACGGTACTTCGCAGCTTTTCGAGAAAAACAAAAGTATCGCCTCCAGAGAGGAAGATTGCTTTCGTCAGCCAAAAAGATGTTTTCAAGAAAAGTGACTATAGCAAAGACGGACGTATTAAGTTTATGAATTAATCGTGTTAATAAAAATACAAGCATTTCCAAAAGTTGTATTTATTTTTATCTGTCAGTGTGTTTGAACACAACTTAATTTTTAAGCATTAAACTTAAACTTTACTTTACTTTAAGAAACCCTACAAAAAGACTGCGCTCCAATTACGGGCATGACATAGCATGACATGTGTTCCCTCTAAATCTGCGCTCCTTACAAAAATCGTAATATGTGTGAGCATTAAACTTTATAATAAGCTGCCTGTAGAACTCAAACAGTTACCACCAGTTTTAAGAGAAAGTTGTTCGATTGGCTAGTAAAAAAATGTTTTTAAAGCATAATAAATGACTTTCTGCAAAGTTAATGCTCCTATTGACAAATCGTGTTTCAGAAATTGTATCATAAGACTATCTAATCAACTAATACATTATTGTCTAATTTCAAAAAAAAATTGACATGTAGACTAGAATTTTATTAGACCTAAGACTGATAATATTGTACGCCTCTGTGAGGTGGGATATGGAGAACTGTTAATATTTATAACATCCTCTGTAGAACCCATAACCATACAATAAATATTTTGATTTGATTTGATTTGAAAGAAAAATAGATAATTTTAATTGGATTCGTCTTCCTCAGAGACCTGTTTTTCCTAACGAGCTCTTTGAAATTAAATACTTACTTTTGAGATTTCGTAATTTTAATGGGTATGTTACAAGCGAAATAAGTCGTGGTCCGTTGATATAAAGCTAATTTTTGTAAATGTAAACATGATAAGATGTAGCGAAGGTTAATGTTAAATGAAACAGAAAATAAATCTACAAACGAGTTCTGTAACGATGGTCCTGCGAGCCGGATGCGATTTAAAGAGAAGAAATTGTGTCAATATTATTTTCTTTAATGAGAAAAATGTTTTATCCAAGGTATTTGTAGGGTAAGTACTAATAAAATCAATATCCATATGAATACGAATGAATACAAAATTAAGAAATCTTGAGTAGATTTAAAACCAATCTTGTTCACTGGTTAGTTGAGAAAGTATTCTACTCCGTAGGTGAATGTTTCATAGCTAAGGATAAATGTAACTAATTAATTTGTGTCCCATGTTAATGATTTAATTTTAAAGACTTAATCTATACTAATATTTTTTATAAAGAAGTAATGTTTGTGGGTTTGTGAGGTTGTAGGGGGTAATCTTTGGATCTACCGAACCGATGTAGATGAAATTTGGTAAGAAGATAACTAAGGTCCCAAAAAAGGACAAAGTATACTTTTCATCCTGGAAATTAGAACAGTTCTCGAAGGAAAAGCGATAAACAAGGTATTTGAAATATCTAGACGATACTATAAAATTTTGATTTAATGGTGTCGTCTACAAACACCCGAGTAGAGCTCGGTCACCCAGGTACATACTACATATAACATCTAACTCACAAATATACTCTTACATACATGAATCCATGGCCGAGATTCTACACGGTAAAAACGATATAGTATTTGACGTGTTTCCGTATTGTCAACGTTTTCATAACTCTTATGTCATTTACAATAATGGCGACTGTGACATAAACGATTCTAAAATACGTCAAACACGATATCGTTATAACGCAGTTGAATAGAGGTCCAGGGCTGGGATTCTATACGGTAATAACGATACCGTCTTTGACATGTTTCCGTATTGTCAACGTTTTTATTACTCTAATGTCATTTACAATAATGGCGGCTGTGACAAACGATTCTAAAACACTTCAAAAGCGATATAGTTATAACGCAGTAGAATAGAGGCCCTAAAAAAATACACTCCTTTTTTTGCAGTCGTGTAAAGAGAAGAAACTGACTGGCAGATTGATCAACGCAGAGCCGAAACTGCTGGACTTAGGAACTTGAAATTAGGAGGGAATATTTTTCTTATGCTCAAAGAAGCTGTGCGATGGCGTACAACGCGAACGTGGTATAAATAGGTAATATGCCGCCAAAAAAAGTTAAGTAAAGTTCATGCCTTGCACGAAAGCGGCATATTCGAAAGATGTCGAAAAGGCTTACACACTGGTTAACACAACCTACTAGTGCAAAGTGTGGTTACAGAATTATCAACAAGTCTATTTGGAGTTGTTGGTATTTCTGTAGCTCTGCCTACCCCACTCTGGGAATGAAGGCGTTATGGTATGTATGTCGAAAAGAAATTTACATATTATCACATATTTTTATACCTATAAACATATTTAGTGTGTATAAGTAAAACAATTTCAGTTAGGTACCTACCTACTTACCTAACAAAATGTATTCATACTTCAGCAGGTTTATGTAATTAAAAAAAAACACTATGATTAGAAATCACAGATCAAAGTATGGCGCTCGAGCGGCAGTAGGTATATAAATCTAAAAGGCCGGAGATGGAATACTTCTTCTATTTATACTATGTTCACGTGCAACCTGTGGAACAAATATACCCAAAAGACTATTAACGCCCTGCGCATTCAGTATAAAACGATAAGGATGCTGTTAAGAGTGCCTAAATGCTTCAAGCATGTTCACGGAGGTAAACGTGAACATTCTCCATGCCATCATACGTAAGCAAGCTATCTCTATAATGCAGCGCACATTGCTAACAGCGCTTTCAGCGTCCATTTTTTGCGTTGAAGGTGGTTTATGATTATTTTTATTCGTTTACCAAGCATCAATAAGAAAGCTGAGGTCCAGTGGCGCCCTAAAGTATTATCTTGAAATCAAAGAATAGTTTTTGTTCTACACAATGTATATGACATAATTGAATAACAATAAAATTGACCTATGAATGAGTAAATTAATGGCTAACAGTGGCCACCTTTTCCGTTAAGTTGACTACCACAAAAGTTAAAGGTTTTTTTAATTTGTCATTATATGCTTTACATTGTGTATTCATTTGTTCATGAACACCTATTCTTCAATTTCAATATCATATTTTAGTTTATTGGAAAATACAACAACTTAGAATCGCAATTGCTGCGATTTGTGTTTGCAATTCATAATCAAATTCAATATTTTTATTTCGGACGATCCAATTCATTGTATTAGTAACAAAGTCTTATTCTTGTATTAGTCTATACTAATATTATAAAGAGGTAAAGTTTGTGAGTTTGTGAGGTTATACGGGATATTCTCTGGACTGAACCGATTTAGAAAATTATTTTATCAATAGAAAGCCACGTTCATCGCGAGTGTCATAAGCTATGTTTTTTTTCTACGCGAACAGAGGCGTGGGCAATAGTTAGTATAAAAAAATATTAAAAGCGATAGGGTGCAGCGACAAGATTGAAAAAAAGCAGTCTGTGCCTCTGCAAACATTGTTGTTGCACTGCAATGTCGCGGCAGCAAAACATCCCTTCGGAGCATAATGTCGAAAACGTAAAATGTACACTGCACGCAAAACGTACGATACGCAAATTGTGTAGTATGCAAATAGTTCAAAAAAATTATATTAGTACAAAATGCATTATTTATTTGTTTTACGTTATTCTGTAGTTTTTTCCGCGACTCCGTTCGCAAAAAATCGCTACTCGCTGTTCGCCGGTAAAAACAACACCTTACGTTCTTCCTTGTGGTTCTAACTATCTCCGTACCAAAATTTCATCGAAATCGGTTTAGCAGCTCAACCGTATTTTGTATGGCAAATTTGTATTACATTAAAAGTGGTCTAGACTTAAGACCGTTTATTTAAAAAAATATACCTACATGTACGGACTTAAAAATACATAAAAGATAAAACTTATTTATTCAGTAAGTAGGCCGCACGGGCACTTGTCTTCTATATTGCTTATGACAATGATAGAACTTGACCTAACATTATATAAAACATTTTTTTTTTTTAAAAACATGCGTAGTTAAATAGGGAAACGTGTCGAAAATTCTAATAAACACACTTGTTTGAATAAATGTTAAAAGTGGTTTAAACTGTATCTGTGTTTATTTAGGGTTCCGTAGTCAAACTAGGAACCCTTATAGTTTCGCCATGTCCGTCCGTCCGTCCGTCCGTCCGCAGCCTAGTGCAGAGACTCTTAGTACTAGGAAGCTGCAATTTGGCATGAATATGCATATTAGTCACGCCAATAAAGTGGTACAATAAAAGGTATAAAAATATATCCTCAAAATACGTAACTCGGGATGTATTTTTTTTTCTCGTCTACCCTTTAGTGTGGTTGGATAGGTCTTTTAAAAATACTACGGGTTAGTGAAAACGGATTTTCGATTAAGTTATCTGTTTATGAAATATTAAGCTTTAAAGACTAATTTTTGTAAGACTCAAGTGTCATACAGCCAAAACTACAAATACTAAAAATCGGAAAAAAAACTTAAATGAAAGAGCAGAAAACTATCACGAATTAGTAGACATCATTGGTTGTTGAGATATAGATGATTGAAGTGTGTATACCTACTAAAATCATCTAAGAGGGCATCATATTTATATTCATATATTCATATTCATATTATTTTATTGGTAATAAATACATTACATGTCAATTTATAATTATTACAATTATTATATTAATAATTAATAAAATACATTAGGTTGTTCAATCAATCAACAATTGACTTTAAATAGAAAATTAGTTATTACTTGTTGATTGATTGTTGTTGATGTTTGTAGTATTTAATGGCTTCGGAACCCTACACTGAGCATGGTCCGACATGCTCTTGCCCGGTTTTTTAACGTTAGTTCTGTCTCTCGCTAACTGAGTCGCGGGCGGAAAGCTAGTTTTGGATATTAAGTTTACTCATTTGATAGTTACCACCTACTCATATTGCTGAACACATATTTTGTTGAGGAACATACGCCCTTTTCGCTTTTTTGTACTTTTTGCGTAAATTTTGCGTTTTGTACATATTGAAGTTTTTTTTTTATCCTTGTGGTTGCCAGGTGAGAATAGTGCTACTCCATGTCTTCCCGTGGATGTCGTGAGAAGCGACTAAGGGAATAAGGGCTTGTAGTACTGTTAGGCGATGGGCTTGCAACCTGTCACTAATACACTGGTAAACATCTTAGCCTGATTATGCAAAATGTGATTACTGAATTATCAACCATTTTTTTTGTTTTGTTGGTAATTCTGTAGCTCTGCCCCACTCTGGGAATAAAGGCGTGACTTTATGTATGTGTATGTGAAGATGTACTTTTTGGTTTTGTACATTTTGCGTGTTTTGCAAAATGGGTTGTGTACATTTTACTAATTGTTCATTTTACCAGTGTTCATTTTGCGTATTGTATTAATACTCCGAAGAGCCAAACATAACCCTGAATGTGTTATTATACGATTATATTGTACTCTAAGCGCTCCGTATGTACGCTGCGTAAGTAGTTTGTCCACATGCTGCACGTGTAGAGGGTGTGACAATAAGCTTTAAATAACGTTAGTTTCACTTCGTTACCACTACGTGCAATGCCAACCTGCGGGCCAACATGTTACAGTGCAATGACTAGGCATTTTACGATATTAATCCACCAAACCTAATTAAGCCCTAGTTCCCTCTAGTAATTAATTAATCAGAAAAACAAAGGACGCCACTGAATACAAACTCCATTAGATTATGGATTCAATGAGCCGAGAATAGTCAAATTATACGCTGTTCACAGGCAGGAATTTGTTTTGTTTCGAAATGCTAATTACTATATACAAAATTTAATAATTAGCTGGCTTTGTTATGCTTATTCTTTTATAGATTTCACATGATGAGATAACTATGTAGCAATGATTGAATAGAATTAAAAAACAAGTTTCCGATAAAAAAAAAATTTTAACCGTCTTCAAAAAAAGGAAGAGGTTATACGTTCCTTAGTATGTATTTTTTTTTATGTTTGTTTACCGATTACTCCGTCAATTATGGACCCATGATAATTTTTTTTTGGGTTTCATAGAGTATACTTTCACGGTGGTCCCATTGTCACCAAATCTAAATCTGATGAGGGAATCAGTGTGAAATTGAGAGAACTCCTCAAATATTGTAGGCAAACATATATAGCGATTTGAGTATTTTTAGTAAGAAATCTAGCATTTGCATTCAAATAAATCACGTGGGGAAGTGGAACTGATGATAAGTCCGACACGCACTTGTCTGGTTTTTTATGTTACCGTGTAATATAGTTACCGTAAACATTAAAATTACGACAAACTTGCTTTAAGGAATAATTCTTAAAATAACTTAACACGTTAATTGTGAACTACAAAATTTACGAATACTTTTTAGTGCTTCACCTTGTGTGTAATTTTTTTGTAGTAGATTTAATTTACTCTACTTAGAATTTATAAAACTAAAACTGAACAATTATTATAAACGCGTTAATTACTCAGTAGACCAATAAACTTACACGGCACATTTACGAGTTTTTTTTTTAACTTTCACTGATTTTATTATGAAAATTCTTAGTGACGTGACTGTCATTTTAAAATTATAAATTTTACTAATGGAAAAGGTTACGTACCTACATATGAATTTAAATAGTAGATTATACACCGAGGGGATAAAGCACAGTTTTATGTCACGGGCGCGATATTGAATCCTGAACGTAACGAAGGACTCCAGATTTAACTCCCGAGCGCAGCGAGGGTGTTACGAGTTAATTCCCGAGCGAAGCGAGGGAATTAAGAAGAGTCCTGAGCGCAGTGAGGGGTTCAAGCGCGCCCAAGACGAAAACAGCTTTATCCCCGAGGAGTGTACTCTACTTTTCTCACCTTTTGCGAGACAATAAAAAAGCGAGTCTATTAAAAACAGCGTTTTATTATAGTAAATTAAAATTAAAAGTGAAAATTGATATTTGAGACATTAGTCCAGTTGTGGAAAGACAATATTTATTTAAAACTTTGCAGTTATCACCAATGTATTTTATTGCAGCGTCTTACAATACTCGCGGCTTTTGTTTAATTTCAAATGTGTTCCATTCAGCTTGCCGTGGCCAGCTCGATTTTAGAAAATGTTCGATTTTCAAATTAGGTTCGACGCGGCGGTGGCGGCGCCCGGCCTTCGAGTATTAGTTGATCTTTTATTACAAAATTAGACTTTAAGGCCATTGTAATAAGAACTATGAAAAGTGAAAATATTACAACCCAGCGAGTTATAATGAGATTCAGTACAACATTACACCCCGGCTAAAGCCAAGGGCTTTAATGAGTTGGTTTGCGTAAGGTTTGCATGATATGTAATTTGGCATTGTCGAGCACTGCCGTCCTTAAACTAAAAGGCGACTAAAGGATCATACGACCTTTTTGAGTTATCTATACAGCGCGATTCAGCTAATTATTAGCTATCGATCTATCTAGGTTTGGTGCCAATATCTTTAAAAACCACCGAGATACAGCCTTCGCTCTAGCGGCTAAATGACGATTTATTGGGCTATTGCTACTAAAAAGGCAGTTATTTAACACTTGCTTAACTTAAAGGTGATTAAAAGTTGATAGCCGCCAATTTTACGTAATACTGTACAAGACTTAAAAGCGGCTATTTGATTTTCAACGACTTAACAGCGGCTTTTGGACTTTTGCCGCCTTATAGCTTACAAACACAATACTCACCTGCAAAGAGGTCACAGATTAAAAGGCGGTCAATCCGTGTATACTTAATAAAAAAGCGGTTAAAGTCCAATAGCCACCTTATTGTTTTGTAAATAAAATTTAATTCTATCAAAATACATACCATAAATACCGTCACGGCTTTATAAGCTAGCAATAATAGTAATAAAAATACATCCCTGCTTAATTAAATCACAGCTACACTATATTGCCTAACTAGAAGGCGGCGTAGCGACCCCCGCGCAAGAGTCTTGTTTAAAAATGTCTGCGAGTTCCAAGTATTGTATCTCAGTAAATATTGGGAATTTACAAATAATCCAAAAACCGTATTGTAGCGAATTTAGTCTCTTTATTTTCTTTATAGTAAAACTTCGCTGTTAAACTCAAAGTTTATAACATACAGGGTGTCCCAGATATTGACGTAAATATTATTACATACCTATAGTTTTAAGTTTCTAATACGTTAGTTAGTTTTAATTTTATTTTCTGTTAATTAGTTTACAGGTATTAAGGTTTGAATGATTGTGATAAAAAATGTTACCTTTGCCTCCCTTGGCTCTAAAATTACCTATAATTCGTAATTCTAAAATTTGATATTTAATTCTCAATGACGTAGAAACGTAAGTAAATTGCATTAAACTATTATTCCAAAATGTTGACGTATTCAGAATAAATTCATACTTTTTAAGTCATCACTACATTTCTCGTTTTTCATTCAACAACTTTTGACTTTTCGTACAGGAAAAATATTTTTTTTCGACTAAGGTGGCATGTTGTCAAAAGTTGGCGCAGTTAAACAAAATTTCGAAATCGTGCAACAAGTTTTACTTAATATGGGTAAAAAATAATATTACAGCGTGCTTTTCTTCTAAGTGATCGAATTCAATCGATTCAATTTCGTACCTATCCAAGGCACTCAGGAAATCTTGGTTTGGGTCGTTTATTGCAATATTAAGTACTAGCGACCCGCCCTCACTTCGCTCCGGGTTAAATTATTATACATATAAACCTTCCTCTTGAATCACTCTGTGTATTCAAAAAAACGTATCAAAATCCGTTACGTATTTTTAAAGGCATAAATACCTATAGGGATAGACAGCGTCAAGCGACTTTGTTTTATACTATGTAGTGATATTATAAACGTTCAGACCTAGTTTCAAATAATATATCCACGACATATTCAACGGTCATCGTCAGAAAATCGATTTCATCCCAGTTTTTTTTTAAGTTTAGGAATCAAAAAGAAGTCGCTGGGGGCCAAGTTTGGACTATACGGTGGGTGAATAATAGTTTAGAACCCAGATTCAAAAGCGACAGCCTCGACAATATGAGCAGTATGCACAAGGGCGTTGTCGGGCAGAAGCAGAACATTCCTTGGTAATTTACCCCATCTTCTCTTTGATTACCTTCTTTAACTGCCGTTAAATATTAGCGTAGTACTGTCCTGTGATATTTACACGCTTTATCTCTATAATCGATCAGTAATATTCCTTCAAAATCCCTGAATATTCTGGCAAAGAGCTTGCCAGCTGAAGGGATGACCTTGAACTTCTTAGGATGAGGTGTTCCTTTAATGTGCCACTGCATGGACTTTTGTTTGCTCTTTCGGTCATAATGATGTACCCATCTCCAGTACCAATTTTTTGGAGTACCTCATCAGGATTTTCATTGCATAGCTCAGTTAAAGTCAGATCAACAAGCAACAGGAATATCTTTCTGAAGCGTTGTCAGCATTCGCGGCACCCATTTCACACTAACTTATGACAATGTTAAGATGATCAAGGACGATATCGTTGTACAGTAGAAATACATATTAATTAATAAGAATTGGTTGTTTGAGCTACCGATTTTACCTTCACTCGACCATTCTCCAATATAATTTTCTCCACTTTTTTATACATTTTCCTGTGAAGTAACTTCAACAGGCCCAGCAGGTCTAGGGTCGTCATCGTTGCTTTCCCTCCCACGTTTAAATTCACTTGACCACTTTTGAATTGTAGATAGTGAATGAGCAGACTTGTGACATTTATAAACATAAACATAATCCATCCGTCCCCTGATATTTGTATTTAATTTAATTAACATTGCAAATTACTCCTGTAATCAAGTTTATTACGTAATTGCAGAAAATCAAACCAACGAATATTTGAATATCACTTTTTCAAATTTTAATGAATGATATGTACTTAGCAGCTGTTTAAAAAAAAAAAAAGGTTGAAAAATATCAATACCGAGAGCTTATTGAAGTTCCCTCGTATTATTGTATAGGCTGTATTTATTTATATATGGGTTCGGCTGAAAACCAGCGCTGCTGCTTCGGCTGCTGCACTGAGCATGTGCTGCACCCAGAACATAAGCCGAGTCCTATTTGACTTCACAGTGCAGTGCAACATTTCTAAATATGTTCTAATTTTGCTCTTTTTGTACCTAATAATAATAATATGTCGGTTGTGTTGTAGTGTATTTTTGACAAGTAAATCGACGGTCCCTACCAACAAAGTCGGATCTGCAAAACTGTTACTTTTCAGTACGATCAATCTAAGACGTTTTTGTCTATATTATGGACATTTTATGTAATATTGACATGAAATTTGGCGAGAATATATATTGATAGGTTACTGTGATATATGCATAAAAATATACATGTTTTTCTTTTTGGAAGCTGTTGAAACGTGATATGTTGCATTCTTAACCGGAACATCATGAGCAAAATTTGACAGAAGTGACACATACGACAGTTTTGTTGGGGTTTCAAAATGTATAAATTGTCGGTTGTGTCACAAATGACATTTTGAAATGGACATAGTGACCGTATAACTTGTCGGTTGTGTCACAAGCGACATTTTTACACGGGCATAGTGAATATTTTTTTGTGGTAACTATGTGTGATCACTTAAATTCTACTTTGTAAAATCAAATTTAAAACAACTACCATGACAGATCTGACAGTACAGTCAAGTGCACCGATATTTGTCTCAAAAATATGTACACAGACCTTATTATTTCAGCAATAAAGTTAACGTGCGCATACTTCTGGGACTTTGTGCGGGTATATTTATTTTTACCCTTGACTGTACTATAATAAATACCTATTAGCCATTACGATTTAAATTTAACTTCCAGGTGAAATAAGCATTGTTTTATTAATTTATTACACTAAACGATTTCTGACTTATTATAATAATTCTGGATATTTATTTTAAATCAGTAGGTTACGTTTTTTACAATTAATATTAAGATATAAAAATATAAAAGTAACAATAGTAATGAAAAAAAACCTTACCTACGAAACCGCCAGCAGCGGGGCCGGGCTCAAGCTACCGGTGGTTAGGGCTGCAGAGAGAGGAACCTCTTCACTAAACGTGCCGTGTCGAGGAGTACTGCTTTCTGTGGCCCTTGATCCAACCATTTAGTGAGAGTCTCTTAAGGTGTTGGTCTCTTCGCTATAAGACCTTTCACCGAAACAACTATCGGGACAATGATCGTCGAGTCAACATCCCACATAGCAGTCACCTCGTGAGCCAAATCAAGGTTCTTGCTGAGCTTGTCCTTGTCAGCCAGATCGAGACCTCGACGAGCACTGCTCGATGTTGACATTGCTCTGTCAATACGTTTTTGGTTTATTTATTTAAACAATTTCTTGCGGACTTACAGCGTCAGCCAAGGCGCCCAGCAAGATAACTTAAGAGCTTAAAAACTTAAGACAATGAATAACATAAACAAAAATAAAATTGGCGACAATAGCCCTGTCCGTGATGACAAATCGATCCCAATAGAACGTAGCAAGACCATATTCCAGAACAGATACTTATATTACGGTACTTCGGACTCAACATGACCATATTGAAGAGCAAGTTATCCTCGCTACTAGGTTATGTCTGTGCAAGTATTCGCCGTTGGCAAAATGAGAACAACCGGAGATGATAATGTTTGAGGGACTCACCAGGACGACGGCACGCTCGACAAATTTCGACGGTACTGACCTTCAGCTTCATTATGACCTCGTCAGCAATTGCACAGACAAAATATTCGGTTTCTCCAAAGGTGTTACCAAATCGTAGCCAGTTCGCGGACGCTAAAAAGTCTACGTCAGGCCCTGTAGAAGCGCTTATGCAAAACCTTCCTCTTCTATACGTTCTTGCGGTTTTCAGTGCTAAGCACCGTTGACTTGCGCCAGTTCTCGTTTGCCAACGAGAGAGGCGAAAGGCTTCTGTCTACTGAAACCACATGACGATGCGTCCCATACTCATTGCCCAAATAATCCCTGAGATTCCACAGCTCACAGTTATAGAGATTCTTAGCATTCAAAATACCTCAACCTCCACACTTCCGCGGGTTGTATAATCGCATAAAAGACGAACTGAACGTAGGTGCTACATGCGTTGTGATTTAAACAGTAGACGGACCCTTCTATCCAGGGCGTTCAGCTGAGTCTGAGTCCACCTTAGTGTGCCAAAGGAGTAAGTGAGCAGTGGCATCACCCACCCATTGAAGGCGCGCACCTTGTTGCCATCCGACAAACGGCTGTTAAGAACTTTTGTTAAGATGTGATTGAATAATGGTGCTTATATTATTATCTGAAGACATTTGGGGTAATTTTTCTATCAACAATTCCAAATTTTATCACGCCACTGCGGTCTGGTTACCATCACTTGGTGAAATTAACCCAGAAATCATAGTTAGTTTTCTGGCTCTGGACGTGGACGATTTCCTGGTGTGTCGCATTTAGAAAAAAAGTTCGTGTTATAAAATTATCCAATTCATCTTCATCTGGCACGGAAACTTAATTTTCGTTGTTAAAAACATCGCCCAATAAATCTTGTAATTGAATTAACTCTTCCTCCTTGTGTTTCAGAATAGCTTTTTCACGGTTACTTTAAACAAGTAACAAATAATATTTTTAAAATTATTATTAAAGCATGTTCTGAATCGAATCAAAAAATACTCCTAATTAGTTAGTTAATTATCTGTAAATTTAATTTAAAATGTATGTTTAGCCTACACTTGTCAAACAAACAAACATTTTATTGTGATATACATACAAGAATCATTTACTTTTCTTCTTAACAATCAAACTGCATCGGTTAATGCACTTACTACATTTATAAAACAACGTACCTACTAATAAAACTGTTGGTTGTGTCACTTACAACCAAAAAAAAATCCAACATACAATCAAAACTGTGGTATGTTACTCTTACGACATTGACGCAGCAACAAAGCGTCCAATTAAAAAAGTTGGATGTACTACTTACGACGTATTAAACGTATTATCGTGCAATTAATATAGTCATAACTACCACTACCAACATTAGGAACAATATAGTTTCCAAGCAAAAATGTCAGATGTGCCACATCTGACATAAAACACCAATAAATGTATAATCAAAAATGTCGTAACTTCCACATCTGACAGTGTTATTTGGAGATACCCAATAATGAAACCAAAGTAAAGAAAGCCCCTTTTTTTAAACAAAATTATAAAATTTGTTATAAGACAATCAGTAATTATTAAAAAAAAATACGAACTCGGTACGTAGAACAATTATTTTACCAAGTAACTCCTTGAACGATCGTTGCGATTGGAATTTAAATGCTGAGATTTTCCTTTTTCCACGGCGTGGAATTCAGGTTTGCAACTTAAGCCGTTCGCAAGATCCTATTTGACCTATTGCTTGCCATTGTAGAGTATAAACCGCAGTTAAACATTTTTTTTGATGTTTCGTGCAAATCGTCGTCTCCTCCGTGTAACATAGTGATAACTGGCAGTTCCGCGGCGTCGCTCCCCCTCCGTTCCCCGCGAACAATGTCGCAACGTCACAACCGACTATATAAAATGGAAGCTTTACTAACATCCGACATTTTTACCTTGAATATCATAGAAAGTAAATAGAAAAATATAAAATTTTTAATGTGATATGAAAAAAGACACTTTTAAAATGACTTTACTGTAATAAAACGAAAATGGCAAAAATGCAGATCCGACTTTGTTGGTAGGGACCGTCGAAATGTACCTAGTGAGTTATGAGCTTTTTTAGGACTGCATTTAAAATTTCCAGCTTTACAGTTCTCAAGTATTAGAATTATAAATTACACATGTTTTTAGCCAACGGAGGCAAGGGTGGTACTCCTTGGCTTAAAACATCACGTGCCGCAAGGTTATTTACCAGTATCATGAGAACCATTATAACTATTAAGTTAATTAATATTATTAGAAAGTTAAAACTAAATTCTTGACCGGTATGGAAGAGGTTTTCTAATATATAAATAATATTTGCGTAAAGTTCTGGGACACCCCTCTATTTAATAAAACAGTAATTTTGCAGTTATTTTACGTATTACGCAGGGAGCACAACTTTCTTTTCCTTGCATAATGTAGTTTCACACTCCTCTAAGGGATCCAAATAACATTGTGGCAGTAACTTCCCCAAGTCATTGGATATAAAAACATATTTTGATTGCAATCCATAACAAAAAAGCAGTTATTGTGATTTGTTCTGCAATTAACTGCCTTTTTCTCAAGCATTGAATATTAAAACTATATGTCAGATTCCACCTCATTTACCTTTACTTAATTAGAAGGCAGTTAAAGTCGCGTGGCCGTTTTCTAGTCATGTATGTTTGCATAGTTTTAACTAGACATGCATAGCTAAAAAGTGGCTATGTCATGTCACCGCCTTTTAGTTATGTTTTCTATATAACTTTTGTTATATTTGTAAAATGTAACGCGGATATCCTAAATTACTGAGCTAGAAGGCCGCTAAACATACTTTAACCGTCATTAAGCTATGTAAAGTATTACATTCAATTCAACGGGTCCATAACTAAAAAGGAAAATTGAAGATTTCACCTATAAAAAATAAGTAAAAAAATATCAAATTCATATAAAAATATAAAGCAACCCTCATTACTTAGTATATAAAAAAAATTACATCGATATCGTGCACCAGTTTGTAGAGACATAGTTTCAAACGTTTTTTGGCCATAACTCAAAATGACCCTCTTGCATTTAACGGCTTTTTAGTTTGAGGACGGCAGAGCAGGTGGTGTGAAAAAAATATTGTTTACTAGCTTCCTTCAAATTAACCAAAGGCGATTAAAAATAAAGAAGTATGTCCGTGTATTTAAGAAAAAGCTAATGTTATTCGATATCTATGTAATAGATTTATAGCGGAATCAGTGTAAGTAATGACACATCAGATAATTTAGCGTTATAATACCAAGAATTCGTTAGAATAATACGGTGCAAATCTCTTAAAAAACGGGTAAGTTAAGGCCCATTTACATAATAAAATTTTCTTGTACACGAATCGGCAATAATTGTTAGCAATTATTTCCTGCCAATAATTAGGGTAAGGTTTTGACGGAGCAAATTTATGATTTCCTCAATTGTATTGTATAAAATGTGCAAGAAAGTTGCATAATGTAAATGGGCCTTTTGGGTCAATCCTAACAACTTTACAAGATTATTGAATGACCAAAATTATGTAAGTGGTAACCAAGTTGACAAAAGATAATACAAGTGAGGCGTCGAGGGCGAAGGCGCGGCAGACGGTGGCGCGAAACGGGCGCAGGGCGAGGTACTCCGTGGCGCCCGCTAGCGCCGCGTGGAGATCGTCGTCTGCGCACACAAAAATCAATGTTTGTAAACTATCGATGCTCGTTTCCCTAAGGAACAACACTAACTGTCGCACTCGGAGTCGACAATTAAACATAATGCCAATTGAAGTTGCTATAGAAATAGAATAAGACAACACGTTACCAAACTAGCATTAAATTTAATTGACGTCTCTGAGTGTGGTAATAACACAGTAACTTTAGTGGTAGTAGAACCTTGTTCAGGGTCCATCCGGATCCCTACACCTTATTCTTTTAGCTCTCCACACGCAGAGGGCGAAGGCGGACGTATTAGCCCTGTGTCTATAGTACCATTGATTTGTACCATCAATGGTACAAGTGATACTACTATGTGTCCTTAGTACCATCAATGGTACTACCGATACTAGCACGTGTCGCTAGTACCATTGCATCGAAAACATACAAAAAATATACCGTTCAGCCACGTTCATAACCAAGGTTTCATAACTGGTTGTGAATAAGGATTTTTTTCATTGTTTCATAACCAGTTATGAAACAAGCCATTTTTTTCCATTTTCACAACTAGAACCTCCGATTCATGAGTTTAGGACTGTTGGTCCCATTGCTATTGGATCACCTCCGGAAATCACCGCAAAGCTCAGAAATTACCGCAAAAGTAGGTAGGTTAGGTTCGTTAGGTATCTTTAGATGCCCGA
Organism: Acleris holmiana; assembly: GCA_949316455.1. NCBI lineage: Eukaryota > Metazoa > Arthropoda > Insecta > Lepidoptera > Tortricidae > Acleris > Acleris holmiana. Next base: position 1,272,530 of record OX438767.1, read on the forward strand.
AGGGCAAAACCTCCCAGAAATAGGAGCCCTGCCGTAAGGCAGGGCTCCGTCGATAGCAGTGGGACATGAAATTTTTAATTAAATTATTATTTTTAAGTTGTTTTTTTTTTCACAAGTAAATACACGGTATAAACTAGTATCTCTTTCAATGGTACTAAGGACACATAGTAGTATTACTTGTACCATTGATGGTACAAATCAATGGTACTATAGACACAGGGGGGACGTATTGCCGTTGCAATACTCGTAACGTGACGCATTCTCTGAAAGGCCTTCTCACAGAGTGCAATATATACGGTAATATGCCCGCCTCCCCGTTGCCTCTGCCTTCTGTCTGTGTACAACTATAACCTAACGTAAATCACTGTTTGCTGATGATACAACCGGTGAAACTACCCGCTTAAATCTACACTAATTTTATAAAGAGGAAAGATTTGTACCTATTTTTGTATGTTTGTATGTTTGTAATGAATAGGCTCAAAAAGTACTGGGCCGATTTAAAAAATTCTTTCACCAATAGAATGCTACATTCTTCCAATTTGACATAGGCTACATTTCATTTTGAAAAAAATAGGGATCCTTGGTAAAATTTGAACAATGTAACCGAAGGTGTAGAAAAATGAGTCTTAAAATGTCTTTCGTCGAATGCGCTGCCGAAACTATTAGCGATAGAACAAAATAATGTACAACAATATTGAAGAACATCATAATGTCTACAAAAAACTCCGCGGTAGCATATGTCCAACTATTGTAGTTATGTCACTACAACAACTTTTTTCATTTTAAACATTAATGAAAATGCTAACCAAATTCAAACCATGCTATTTATGTGTTTATATTAATCCTTATCCAAATAAATTATTTTATGGTCAAGACCATTTAACTACCTATAAAATAGTTTTTAAATTATTTAAATTGGACTTTCCATTCAAAAGATATTACGAATTAAAAAATTCAAACAGTAAACAAAACCGCCATAGCGCCGTGGCCGTTGTTTGCGATGCAGTCTGAAAAGCGCGCCGGGCATCGCGGCGGGCGGGGTGGAGGGGGCACTGAAATACAGAAGTGGGGCGTGCACGTCTAAAAAAATTGCAGCGTGCGAAGCCGCTGGCGGGTCGCTATTCTATATATTTCGGGCGTCGTTGATCGGGTCGCCACTTTCCCGAACACATGGTTGAGAGAGGCGATGGCTGAGATACGCGTCATACTCGTGAACGGGGGCTGTTTGTGGGGTCCGGTCTGTTCACGTTTGCAAGGACTGGTTCTTCAGTTTATTATTCTAGATATGGCTTTTGACGTAGAGACCTCGTCGTGTTGTTCTCCTAGACTTATTATTTTTAGTTTAATGTTATTAGCCTTACATTTGTATTGATTTTATTTGTTCAAGCTTTAATCATTATTATTTATTACTTTATTAAGTACTTGTAATGTAACTTACTTTTAAGTATTTCTGTACTTTTGTTTGAAAAAATGACCTTCTGCTGGAGTTTCTTGGCGCTTCTTCTCCGCAATGATGGTCTTATCTGAAGCGCTAGTAAATTCACTTCATATTACCGACGTGTAAAAGAGCCCCATGGGGGCCTATTTACTGAATAAACATTTTGATTTTGATTTTTGATATAATATAGTTCTCAGGATTGGCAACACATTAGCAGCAGTAGTTTAGGATTGCAGTCTTAAATAACCTTTGTTGCCAATTGTATTTTTTTTGGCACAGTCATCATCTGATCATCAAGACAATCCTAACGAGTCACACGACGGGTTTATCATGTGTAATTTAGGAGTTCCTATGGCCACCTTTCGTCTCCATCAACAGACCAGCTCGATGGTACCATATTATTGCATTATCATTGAGTTAACATAAGTATGCCAAATTTTAGCTCTATCGAATAGCGGCAAAAATGGATTGCAAATTTTGACGCACAACTTGCATGCAAACAGTGCAAGTAAAATAAAAGCTTCTAAAAAGTAGTCTTAAGAATGCATTATTTGTATGGGTTTAAGATCCCACTTACTTTAAGGTGGCTGGTGTACTCGTTTCCCTTCTAAATGCCATAAAAAAACTCAAACATAATATTATGAAAACAGACTTTATTTACCGTCTTCGAAGAGAAGCGCGTTTGCAATAACCAATCTTAATGCTTCTACTTCCCTGGCAACCATTTCAATTAAAATTGCCGGCAAACAATTAATAATGCAGGTGAGTATCAAATCCACTGTTATAAATTTTCCGTAAGAATCGTGTAAAGTCTGAAAAAAAGCAATGTCACTGAATCTTGTTGTAGAAGTATTTAACAAAATGCACATTAATACGTACCCCGTATTTTAAACCTGAAATTACATTGCGTACGTGAATGAGAACACCATAAAAAGTAAAAGTCAAACTGACACAAATCTGTAACAAAAACCACAAAATTAATGAAAAACCGGGCAAGAACATGTCGGATGCTCAGTGTAGGTTTCCGAAGGCGTTAACTACTACAAACATAAAAATCAACAAGTAATAACAAATTTTCTATAAAAGTCAATTGGTGGCGTCTTAGATGATTTTAGTAGGTATAAACTCTTTAATCGCCTGTATCTCAACAATCGATGATGTCTACTTAGTCGTGATAGCTTTCCTTTAAAATTCGTTATATGGTCTTTCATTTATGTTTTTTTTCTGATTTTTTGTGTTTGTAGTTTCGGCTGTAGGGGGAGGGACACTTAGTCTAACAAATTAGCTTTAAAAAAAAAATAGCTTTAAAGCTTACTATTTCATAAATGGAATACTTAATCGAAAAACTGTTTTTACAAACCGTTAATATTTTTGAAAGATCTATACAACGACACCCTGTGGGGCTATAGGGTAGATGAGAAAAAAATCCCTACTTTACGTGTAGGGGAGGTACCCTGTATTCTTACATTTTATTATACCACTTTGTTGACGGGACTAATATGCATATTAATGCCAAATTACAGCTTTCTAGTACATAGTGCGCTAGACTGCGGACGGACATGGCGAAACTATAAGGGTTAGTTTGACTACGGAACCCTAAAAATGGGGACAGTTTCTATTGGACGTGGTAAAACCAAGCAGGGTCCGTCTTCCCATCCTTCTTATCTCATCTTATGTCAGCCTTTAACCTACCGTCAACTGTTTACATTGGTGTGCTCCGGTGTGGTAAGACAACCGGTGAAATTACTAGCATGGCATTCTATTTAAGTCCTCAGGGTTGACAATGCATTTGCGGTCTTAGGATTTCAGTCTAAAGATCTACAGAATGCAAATGTCCAAGGGTCACAGACCCGCTTACGATCAGGTGGCCGTGGGGTAGCCTGTGTTCGTTCGTCTTTTCTATGCCATAAAAATAAAATAATGACGCATTTTGATCAATCCAATACTTTTGTAAGTGTACTTGGATATTTATTCAATTTATACTCACCAAAAACTTTTCCCACGAGGAAATCATCAAATTGTTCGTGAGATGTCTGTACAATTTCAAAGTTTCTAATACTGAACTTATTTTATTGTTTTGACTCCAATTTTCTCGTTTCAATTCTGCCTCCAAATCATACCAAAGGTGTTTTATTCGAAGACGTAAAATCTCGAGTGGAAAACATCGGCTTACGTTACTAATGTATAGTGCATAACCTATCACAAACGATGACCATAAAATCAAACCATGGTGCCGAAATAACAAAAATAGTTGAACATTTAACACTGTTTTATAACCACAATAGACTAAAAACAAAACTTTACATCTAAACGTTAAAAGCGGCAGATGCTCTAAACCCATTTCGCGATCTGTTCCCTCAATTTCTTTATAAAAGTTAATAACATGTTGTTCTCCTGTAAAAATCGAAACCAACCCATTTAAATTGTATTCCAAGCACATACACATCAATAATAAATCACCGACTTCGTATTTGATGCAACCTATGATAATAGTTATTGTGACAGCGTTTGCCAAACAAATGCAGTAGAGACGAGCTAGGAAGGATAGGATTCTGTTGCAGCTGATGTTGCAGTAGAAACCAAACAGCATTCGCATAATCATCAGCGTCCTCAGTGATAATCTCCCTTCCACAAACTTCGACCTCGACGTGTCCATGATGATACAGCGGTTGTTTTGGGCGTGCTTCGAATAACTGAATCTAAAACGAAAACTATCTTTACCAAAGGCCAATAGACATTTAGGTACCCGCTTAATTGCAGTGATGATGGTGATATAAATAGGAACAGCAAATAGAGATATGCGCCCTGGTTATCTTTGCTCTAAGGTAACAACACCAATGTTCGACACTTTTAGTTGACATGCACCAATAATCGACAGAAGCTTTTAATTCTAAGATCATAGGGTTATAAATTGATTGTTGCAAAACAAATGAATAACTCTTATCTTCTTTGACTAAGAATCAGTGTCGAACATTGGTCCTTTGTCGAGTACTGGTGTCTTAACCTTACATAAAAATCGCTTTCCATTGATATACAAGTTATGTCTACTGGGGCGGGTACCATATTTCATAAATTTTTGCTCATTGTCCTTAGTAAAATTGATTATTTATCACTTGGTTTAAAAATAAACTCAACAAATTGAAAGTACACGTTGAACCCGAAAACTGACCATGGTGAAATACAAAAAAAAATATGCAACCTAAATAACGTCTAAAATCGAATCATGTCCCATGGTAAAATTGTCCAATGTATTGTAGGTCGAAAGAATTACATTCATTTTTATTCACGTACAATCAGTCATAAATAAATCGTACCTAAAATATAAATAATCATAAAAACGGCACTCTGCAGCTGCATAGGTAGAGGCGAGTATTTTAATCTTAATGTGAAGTAATTCATTCACTTCATGCTTACAAAACTTTAACAAACAATGAAATAAACAACATTTGACTTAACTCACTTTAGATAGGTACTATTTATTACTTTTGATCCAATTTAAAAATGGTTATTTCAAAGTCGAGTTTTTACTTTTTAAACTAAATAACACTAAATGGTTAAATTCACAACTACATACATACATACATAACATCACGCCTTTATTCCCAGAATGGGGTAGGCAGAGCTACAGAAATACCTACAAATCTAAAAAGACTTGTATATAATTCTATATCCACATTTTGCACTATCAGGCCAAGAAGTTTACTAGTGTAAATTCACAACTAGACAATCATAATACAAGGTTAAGGGTTCCCTGTTCAGATTATACTTCGATCTACCTGTTTTATGTCCCCTGTTATTAAATTATACTACAGTCTATAATTATAACAAGTTGTTTCTTAATATTTCATATTCATATATGTCACTGGCAACGATATTTTGTCACGTCATCAAATACATTTTTACCCCTAGGTAATATTTCGCCTTGAATTCCATAAAAAGTACCTTATTCTAAAAACAATTGTTTGTTTTTGTTTGTTAAAAATAAGAGATATTAAAAAGGCCAAAATAATAAAATATATTTAACACATTCTGACTATTACAAACAAAATATACTTGGGAGCAAAGAAATCGAGCTACTTTCTATGAAAATTCAGTACTAAGTGTTTAAAAGGTTAAAATTAAATGATTATTACAGTAATCTTCTGAATTTACATTAATATATGACTGACAAGGTAGAACCTAAGATTATAATGATTGCTGAGAGTCACGAAGGTTCTAAACTAAACACATTTGGCAAAATTGTACAATTTTACAAAATTATCATTCGACTAAAATTTTCTTCCCTCCGCAGCAATAGTCTTTCATATAAGCCTTATAAGCTTAATCTATTTAATTAAGCCTGCAATATTTAACTCTACATAAACATATTTTAAAAATGATGAACTAAACGTACCTCAGCTGTTTTGTTAATCGTTGAATAATTCTTGCTTTATTATTATGTATTAGTCTTTTTAAAACAATTTACTATACTGTTGACACAGTCACTTATGAACACGTAATGCTTTTGCAACTTCACGGTGGAACTTATTGATCCATCCTATTTATATGCTATCTGTTTGTGCATCACACCTTACTTACAATAATAACCTGCATTTTAAATAGGTTTCTACTTATTCCTGAAATAATATGTTAAGAATGGGTTGACTTTTCTATCGTAGACTCATACCTTTTCATTTGTTATGACTGATCATCTTTATTTATTTAATTTTTCCAAAACTTTTTAATACATCATTAAAATACATAAATAAATTAACAAAGCCTAATCAAAAGCGACTTGCTGCTAAAGCCAATTAATATTATGTATTTTTTCAAAACGAACAAAAATTAATAATTAAAGCAAACTGGAAAAAAAAAACTAGAACCTTATTGATTAAATTAACTTCATAAGCAGATAATCACTAAGTCCAATTAAAAAAAAAATACCAACCAATGTGTTTATTTTCCCTTTTTCTTTCTACATTTTTATTGCTGTGTAAAACATTTCCTATTTTTTATCGTCAGTTACGGCGCGGAGACTTCCTTGGACCATGAGAAAAGCGGATCGTGCCCGAGTGGATGCTTTTGAGATATGGTGCTGGAGGAAAATGCTTCAGATTCCGTGGACTGCTTTCCGCACTACTGTGTCTATTCTCCGAGAGCTCAATGTTAAAACTAGACTTTCCTCCATCTGTCTGCGTAGAGTACTCGAGTTCTTCGGACATATCGCTAGGAAGGGTGGCCACAATCTCGAGCAACTTATAGTCACTGGCAAGGACGAAGGCAAGGAATAAATTGCCAAAGCCTAATCAAAAGCGACTTGCTGCTAAAGCCAATTAATATTACGTTTTTTTTTTCAAATCGAACAAAAATGAACAATTAAAGAAAACTGGAAAAAAAATCTAGAACCTTATTGATTAAATTAACTTCATAAGCAGATAATCACTAAGTCCAATTAAAAAACAATACTAACCAATGTGTATATTTTCCCTTTTTCTTTCTACATTTTTATTGCTGTGTAAAACATTTCCTCATAATACAAGTATGAATCTTGACCTGAGCAGCGCTCGTTGACGTCACCATCCCACATGACAAACCTCGTGAAGGCTGAGAAAGATAAGCTCAGCAGGCACTTTGATTTGACTCACGAGGTGACCGCCATGTGGAATGTTGATTTGACGATCATTGTCCCGATTATAGTATCAGCGACCACTTAAACAAATACTCGTGATCATGATGATGATGATGGGTGGGGACGCCCGGCCGGAACAGGCGGGCGGTCGATCAGTCTCCCGGTCATCCCGCCCTGTTCCCCCTGGTTGAGCCGTGGGTTACTGGCCCGGCGACGCTCCCATCCAGCATGGATCCCATCTGTTTTCCTACAGAACAAAAGTGCGTCCTGTAGCTGTAAGTGCTTCTGACGATAACTTGTCCTCTCCGAATGAGCGGCATCTCTGTGACGAGTACATGACGCACTCGGATAGGACGTGTTTGTTTGTCTCCTCTTTGCCACAATGTGGACATTGGGGATTCTGTTTAATGCCCATTACCGTTGGATATATCATCTAACAAATACTCGTGCTCATCACACAAACATATGCCCTTACCGAGATTTTCACCTAGCTAGCTTCGAAAGCAGAGTCACTACCAACTCGATCATCGTGTCGTCATAATAACCTATTATTATTCTCATCCTTCTTTAAATTATAGTCTTACACTGATCGGTGGTTGTTCGTGGTAGCATAATTCTATAGAGTGAATCCTGGGAAAATCGCCGGTGCCCCGGATTCGGCTCCATGTACTCCTTTCCGGGACTCCCATAGTGCGGTGATTAACTATAATATCATGGAACAATGTCACACAAATTAACCTTGTCCCAAACTAAGCTCTAGGCTTGTACTATTACAAGGGTGTTGTGGGGAATAATAGGATAATCAGGGGACTCAACGGCAAAGGCGATATTGTATGACAAAATAAAAAACTACTTAGGCGAACTGAGTGTTTAAATAAGTTTGCGAAATATTATAAAAGTAAAATCAACGTTCACCTAAAATCTTCTTTTCATCTTTTATAGTAGATTACAATAACGTTAAAAGACATGAATAAACCATAGTTCTTTGCCAGGTCTATGACCATTTTAGAACAGTCCATAAAAAAAAGTCCAGCGGAATGATTGCATGGCGGCTAGATGACGTCAAGACCTACATATAGATTACTTTAAAAAGCCTACAGTTTAAATAGTTATCATAAAGTAATGACCAGCCAAGTAATATCATTTTAATGCATAACCATGTTTTATTAAATAAAGTTCATACAAATAGAAACAAATCGATAGTTGAAGCTTGGTCTTATAAAATACGAGAGTAAAATAAATATACACAGAGATAAAACACACAAATAAAATAAGAAAAGAAAAGCTGACCTGGATCAGGGTAGTAATCATTAAAGGACTGACAAACCCTCATAATGATAATACTAAAAACTTGACTGACGACATTGATCAAATAAAAGTGTAATAAAAAATATTTGCAGTCACTGGCAACATGACTTAGTTCTTGAAAAACCACCACTTTGTTAGCGTGACTAATGTTTATATTCATGCCAAATTACAGCTTTCTACTGTCTAGTACTAAGAGTCTCTGCGCTAGGCTGCGGACGGACGGACGGACATGGTGAAACTGGGATCCTATCATTTCATGACCAACGTTTAACAAATGAATCATTTCACAAACATTATCATTTGACAACCCGCGTTTTTTTCCGAAACTGTAAATAATTGTGGATTTATAATCGGTTAGGTAAAGTTAGTTTTAAAAAATCCTGAAAAGTTCGTAGTTACAGAAAAAAAGTGGGTTGGCAAATGAATAGGCTGCGAAACGATGCATTTGTCAAAGATTTGTCGGAACCGTAAAAAACACTATGGGCATCATATTATCGAAGTCAAAAGTTTCGCAAGGGAGCTGTGAAGGGTGAGGCTTAAAACTGTGATGATGACGCGGTTTCTTTGCGGCCTCTACTTCAATATCAGCAGCAACGAAATCTATTGCTTCATCGCTCGCGTCTATTGCCTTTGCCTAGGTTTTACTATCACTTAGGTATGTGGTTGTTGTAAATATGTTGTGGCACTATTCTAACCCGGCAACCACACGGGGAAAACCAAACACCACTATAATATTATATTCCTATAATATTTGAGGAGTTCTCTCGATTTCTTCAAGATCCCATCATCAGATCTTGAAGTGCTGAAAAGGTGACTAGCTAAAAGCAAACCCAATAAAACAAAAAAAAAAACAAATCGGCCTTAGATTAATCGGGAAACATAAATAAAAAAAAACATGACGAGTTGAGTACCTCCTCCTTTTTGAAGTCGGTTAAAAATACCCAGCGTCGTGGGTCGTGGCCCCCCACGCCACGGCTTTAGCATCGGTGCTGAGTGGCATCTTTTGGCACTATTTTGATGCTGTTTCCATACTATTACATAGTATAATTATTACTATGTTATTTTTTTTGTGTTTTACATGATTGTCAAATTTTGTTACTGAGTTTTTGTCTTTAATTTGTGTTATGAATAATACTATACTTTCATTTTAAGTATTTATTAGGAGGCAAAGTATCTACACTCAAAACTCTGACATACTCGAAAATCTATTTAAATAACACCTGATACACGTTATGAATATAATACAATACAAAACACTTTACTTTATATACACCAAACAAAAACATTACAGAGAAATAGCATAATTTATAAAAAAAACCGGGCAAGAGCATGTCGGACCATGCTCAGTGTAGGGTTCCGAAGCCATTAAGTACTACAAACATAAAAAATCATCAAGTACTTAATCACTAATTTTCTATTTAAAGTCAATTGGTACCGTCGTAGATGATTTTAGTACTGTAGGTATAAACTCTTTAATCGCCTGTATCTCAAGAACTAATGATGTCTACTTAGTCGTGATAGTTTATCTTTAAAATTAGTTATGTGTTCTTTCATTTAAGATTTTTTTCAGATTTTGACTATTTTTAGTTTTGGCTGTAGGGGGGGGGGGGGGACACTTGAGTCTAACAAAAATTAGCGCTTTAAAGCTTAATATTTCATAAACGAATTACTTAATTAAAAAACTGTTTTTACAAACCCAAAATATTTTTGAGCGACGTATCCGTAACGACACCCCACACTATAGGGTAGACGAGAAAAAAAATATATCCCCACGTAACGTATAGGGGGTTTTAGTGGTGGTAGGACCCTGTGCAGGGTCCGTCCGGATCGCTACCACCATCTTATCCATTAACCACCCGCCAAGCAACAGTGTTCGCATTGTTGTGTTCCGGTGTGGGGATAAGACAACCGGTGAAATTACTAGCATAGAGGCATTCCATCTTAGTCCTCAGGGTTGGCATCGCATTTGAGGTATTAGGATTATGATCTTGAGAATTCAAATGTCTATGGGTCTCAGATTCCACTTACCATCAGGTGGCTTGAGTGCTCGTGTGCCTTCTCCTTAACATAAAAATAAAAAAATATATAAATAAGGGGAGGTACACTAATTTTTTTTTTTTATTGTACCACTTTGTCGGCGTGACAAATATGCATATTCATGCCAAATTGCAGCTTTCTAGTACTAATAGACTTTGCACTAGGCTGCGGACGGACGGACGGACATGGTGAAACTATAAGGGTTCCTAGTTTGACTACGGAACCCTAAAAATACCCAGGTAAACACCATGTGGTATTATCGCTGATTAGCGATCTCTTTCAGACAACCTTAGAAGGGATAAGGTGTCAAATTAAAACACAGTAAGAGGTGCAGACTAATTGTGAATAATAATAAAATACATACTCAAACAAATATAGATGATAATGACTTACATAAATAAAATATATAATCTATAATATAAAAATGAATTGCAAAATGTGTTGGTAAGCGCATAACTCAACAATGCCTGGACCAATTTTACCAATTCTTTTTTTTAAATGTTCGTCGAAGTCCAAGGATGGTTTTTACGGCGAGAAAAATTCAAATAATTTCCGGGAAAGTCAGAAATTTGCAGCGGGGCGAAGCCGCTGGCGGGCCGCTAGTCTCTAATATAAAAATGAATTGCAAAATGTGTTGGTAAGCGCATAACTCAACAACGCCTGGACCAATTTTACCAATTCTTTTTTTTAAATGTTCGTTGAAGTCCAAGGATGGTTTTTACGCCCAGAAAGTCAGAAATTTTGCAGCGAGGCGAAGCTGCTGGTGGGCCGCTAGTGATAAATAAATATCAATACATCTGGGAAAGAATCGAAAGACAGCCATACGACAAAAACTCCTCCTTTACAAGAACATTGTGAGAGAAATGAACTGAGACAATATAATTATGACTGCGACAAAAAGTGCTCATGGAGAAGCTTCTTAAAGATAGGTGAAAATTTCTAATGCGTTTTTTTTTCTTAAATATTATTTAGCAAATACACCTAACCTAACTTTGTTCGTACTTTAAACGTGAACAGATTTATAATAAAAAAACACGCACTAGATTTAATTTAAGATACAAATAGCTAAACCTTGTGTCTACCACACACATCTAAATTTAAAAATAATAATGACATTATAATCAGTGATCGGATTAGATAGTGCCATTTCACGGGACTTCAGCTCAGTATGGATATAGCTTTTAACCCCGCGATTGCATATAAAAAGTTTTAAGTTTGCATTTAGTTTAGAAATGTTATAAATGTATAATTTAATTATTATTTTGCTAGCATAAAATATGGCATTGACGAAATATGAAGACTCTAGTTTTAACATTCATACAAACAAAAACAAACAAACCGTATTACCGTTACCGTTATTATTATGTTGTTTTTTAAAGAGCATTTTTTAAAAGGCCGTATTCGAAATTTTGCAGGTTTTTTATATTTTCGTAATGCTAAATGACATGTTAAGAACATTTCCTATGGTAAAATACGAGTCCCGGAATCGCAAGTCTTATCCATGTTATGTACAATGTTTAAGGTCATTCACCCGAAATGGCACTACTTATTCCGATCATTGCTTAATACATCATCATCTTCTGTGGGACCTACTTTATTTACCACAGGAATTGAAAAAGTACATTTCTAAATCAACGTTATGTAGAAGAATCTGTAATGTAATTAGAATAAAATGCTAAAACCCTAGAAACTATTTTGTGATAGCTTTTGGCAAAAACTTTACAAGATATCGAGGTATTGAATCACGACGATGGTGTAAGTGGTGCACAAGCTGACGAAGGTTAGAACGAGAGGGGCGTCAAGGGCGAAGGCGCGGCAGATGGTGGCGCTAAACGGGCGCAGGGCGAGGTAGTCCGTGGCGCCCAGGAGCACCGCGTGGAGATCGTCGTCTGCGCACACAAAATAAGCCATGCTAAATTTTAACGGCTTCTTTACTAAATAAGTTTAAATTTAAAAGAACAGACTGAAATAAAAATGAAAGGCATCATTATGAAATATGGGAATCATTATGAATTAGGCGTAAGGGTTTTATAAATTGGTGATTATTTATTCTATTTAAGAATATTTTATTATCCATTAAGAATATTATAATTTACAGAAAAGTCGGTCGCAAGCCGAAAACAATGTATTGCAGATGGTAAGATGTCAATCGAGAAAGAAGCAAAGTGCAAAAATGACATAGATGGATGATAACAAGCAGCAGCTAAGAATTGAGTTGAATTTTCTATTAATATTTTATACAAAATTACATTTAGGTTAGTTGCAAACGCACATATAGCGTGCAAAAATCTATCGGAGGGAATTTTAGCATATGAACAAGCCGCGCACCGCACCGCGGTAAGTTTATTAAATAAATAATAATAATAAATAAATCACACGACAATGTCACACAAATTGAACTAGTCCCAAACTAAGCTCTAGGCTTGTACTATGGGTACTGGACAGCGATAAACTTACTTACATAGAGAAATACATACTTATGTAAATAGAAAACATCCAAGACTCAGGAACGAATTATTATTCGCGCTCATCACACAAATATCTGTCCTTACCGGGATTTGAACCCAGGACCGCTTGCTTCTTAGACAGGCCACTTCCAACTAGGAAGCTATATCATTTTACAAACTTTTATTACGCAAGGAAGTACTTGCCACCGCATTATTTTTAAATTTTATGTGGTCAAATATCTGACCTTCTTAATTAGCCCACGTAACCCATTTAATAAGTATGTATTGGTAAAAGTAAAAATGCGTTTTTGCAAAATGAAAGTTAGTGATCAATCAATCAATCAATCACAGGACAATGTCACACAAATTGACCTGGTCCCAAACTAAGCTCTAGGCTTGTACTATGGGTACTAGACAACGATAAACTTACTTATATAGAGAAATATATACTTAAATACATAGAAAACATCCAAGACTCAGGAACAAATACTCGTGCTCATCACACAAATATTTGCCCTTAGCGGGATTTGAACCCAGGACCCCTGCTTCGAAGGCAGGGTCACTACCAACTAGGCTAGCGTGTATAATTAATAATATGTGCTTCAATTTAAGATTTATATTTCTAGAAGTTTTGGCTGCTAATCAAACTTTTAGAGTTCAATATTATTTCCTAAACAGTTACCTTAATCTAAACATGTAAAATGTAATATTTAGACGAGTGTTTTTTAAGAGCTATCCAATAATACTCGTACCTCACTCGATGTTATAATAAAAAACCAAAGGAATGACTTGTTCGAAACGCTCCTAATATACAGGATGTCCGGGAGATAGTGGTCAACCTTACAAGGTTGAATAGCTCATATTTTTGACACTCCTAAAGTGTCCAAAATATGATAAATCATGTTTAGTTACATTCGCACCGAAAACGAATATACGAATATTGATTTACAAAATTTTAGAATTACGGTACGCTGGTTCATTATTTTTGATGGCCATAGTTACAGTTTTTTTTCAGTTTAGGTTTATAAACGATAGTAAGGAAGAATGATTAGTTATGTATGAGAAGTGATTTAAGATAAGTTAGTGTAAATATTTGTTTAGATATAAGTCCCAGGATCGGACAAAAGCCCGTCATTATCAAAACATAACTCTGTTCCGTGCAGCAGAGACTTCCTTATGATGTTACGATATTATAATATTTACATTATTTATAATATAAATATAATATCGTAACATCATAAGGAAGTGTAGCTAAATAGAAATCCTGATTATGTTTCTGTAAAATAAATTCAAAAGAAAATTAACGCCGAGACACAAGCGTATTGGAAGAACAGTATACCAATGTCAACGATTACATAAGCCCAATGACGTCCGTAGACTGTGAAAGAACTTTTTCAACTCATAAATAGGTCCAAAATTCACAAATAAAAATTTGAAAAACAATTGGTCAGTCTTCATTATTGGCGAAATTGATTTTTTCTCGGACACAGACACCAGAATTTCAATCAATAATAAAATTGTCGTTAAACAAATTATAGAATAATAAATCTATAGGTATCTAATAATGTTTTTTTAAACAATTTTACCTATGGAAGTCTCTGCTGTACGGAACAGGGTCATGTTTCGAAAATGACGGGCGTTTGTCCGATCCTTGAATATAACATTAAAGAATCTTTAATAATTACCGTATGTATGTAAACACTTTATTGTACAAAAAAAAAACCAAAACAATACAATGAATAATAATAAAAAGATGTACAAAGGCGAACTTATCCCTTACCGTCACAGACAAGAAGCGCATTTCCAATCACCATTTTTAATTTTTCCACTTCGTTGGAAACCATTTCACATAAAATTGCCGGCAAACAAGAAATAGTACTAGTTGCTAGCACATTTATTCCACCAAGCAGTATGAATATTTTTTCAATTTTCTGAAATTATAAATATAGGCAATCCAGGTTTTTGCTGAGGATATGTTATGCTTCTCAATCTATGTGAGGACCGAATGAGAACCATCTCCAATTTTAAAGTAAATCATAATTTCACGCACAGTTAAACAATGCCTGTCGTTGTCCGACGCCGCCACCGCTGGCGCTGCGTCATTTTATTATCCCGTCAGGTGGTCCAAGACTAATTAGTAAAACCTGACGAGTTTTAGCTGTTTGGGATTTATTTCTTGGTTCTATACTAACGATATTTAAGAGAATATCCCAGCGGACAGAAATGTGTTATCGTAATCAGTTTATTTTACTATTACGAAAAAAATGATGCTCAATGGGTCTTCAATTTTCAAAAGAAAAAAATGTTTCCGAACTTGTTTGAGAAAGGTGATATCACTTTAAAATAAATACCTCCTCAGTTTTGAAACTTATAATCGTATCGTGAGAGTACAAGATAACTGAACAAAATGTAGTCGTGAAGTTGATACAGATCTGCAACAAAAAAACAGCTAAGTGCAAGATCGAGTCGATGTACAATAAACTTACTAGGAAAGGTACCCAACTGTCGAGATCCGATTTGATTTATTTTGATATAGTCTAAAATAACAGACACGTATTTTTAAAGCTGACCAATCTTAAACTTTTGGGAGAAAATGTCCTACAAAGTACTGAATAATAAATAAATAAATATCACAGGACAATATCACACAAATTGACCTAGTCCCAAACTAAGCTCTAGGCTTCTACTATGGGTACTAGACAACGATAAACTTACTTATATAGAGAAATATATACTTAAATACATATAAAACATCCAAGACTCAGGAACAGATATTCACGCTCACCACACAAATACCTAAAAGTCACTGAAAAGTGACTAAACCCTCTAACTTCTGTAGAGAGTTGATCAAGCAAATTACTAGTTAATTACTGGTTTGATTATAATGTTAATGGACATTCTAGTTACGGTTTTGTCTTCGGGTACGTGGTCGCTATTCGAGAACTCCTTGGTCCTATCAACCTCTCCTGTAGAATATGTGGTATGTTGTTGGAGGTTGAATGTATTAGTTAGTTAATACTGGCATAGTAATCATTTTACATGTTTTAAATAATGACTTAGCAACAGTGCTGTTTATACTATTGTTTGTGCTGTCACCTATGATTTTTATAGAATATAATTATCCACCGGTCTTGAGGAGGAAACTCCGGATCATATATTTTTTAACTGTTCAATTGCTCCAGTTTCTCTGGACAACTTTCTCAATGATTGAATCTCTCGTCCAGCTAACCTTAGGTTATATCCTCACTTTTGTAAATACTTCGTTTGTATATATTTTAGCTTAGTATAATAACGACTTTAATATTAAGTTTGTAAAATGTAATTTTAGATTTAGTATTTGTAGTTGTATTTTAAATAATCTGTTTATTTTTAGATCCCCCAACTTATGAATCTGCATCTGCTTTTGGAAAAACTTTTTCACCGATCACTTATAACTTCCAACCATAACAGCAACAACTTTTATCTTTCTTTTATCTTGACATTGGCAGAATTGTCCTACTGTTCAGTAGCCATACATATAAAAAATTTAACTTGAACTTGAACATTATTCACACCTGCGTCCACTCTGATACTACCATTAACATCTGTGCCCAGCTCCTTGCGACCTACGACGAGCAGATCTTAGGGATTACATTGTACACTTAC
Source organism: Acleris holmiana (assembly GCA_949316455.1). Taxonomy (NCBI): domain Eukaryota; kingdom Metazoa; phylum Arthropoda; class Insecta; order Lepidoptera; family Tortricidae; genus Acleris; species Acleris holmiana. Next base: position 1,289,013 of record OX438767.1, read on the forward strand.
CAGAAACTTTTCCCATGACGTTACCATCAAGTTGTCCATAAAATGTCTGTACAGCTTCAAACTTTCCATGACTGAATTTATTTGATTAATGTTTTCTCTCCAATTAACCCGCTTCAAATCCATCTCCAAACCATACCAAAGGTGTTTTACTCGAAGGCTTAATAAGTCGAGTGGGAGAAATCTGCTTATATTGCTAATAAAAACTGAGTAAGACATTACAGATGATGCACAAAAAAACGAATTTGGGTATATGTAATATAAAACATATAAACCAACAATTACCACTATTTTGTATATGCTAAAAACCAAAAACAAAACTTGACATCTGAACGTTGTAAATGGCTGATGTTCTAAACCCATTTCACGATCGATTCGTTCAATTTCTTCATAAAAGCGAATGTGATGGTTTTCTCCCGTAATTATTGAAATCAAGACATTTAAATTGTATTCAGTAGCAAGGGGCAAAGAAAACAACAACTTAACTTCGGTTTCGAAAAATCCTAAATAAACTAATGTATTTAGGGTGATTACTAAACATATGCAGTAGAGACGAGCTAGAAATGACCAGATCCTGCTGCAGCTGATGTTGCAGTAGAAGCCAAACAGTGTTCGCGTCATCATCACCGTCCTCAGTGACACCCATCCTTCTGTGAACTTTGTTCTCGATAAGCGGTCCATGATGTTTATAACAGTGTATTTTTAAATTTATTGGTTCTCCAACACCCCTTTTAAGTAATTGAATCTAAAATAACAAAATTTTAATATTACTCGTGTAATAAGGCCAACGTTCTTCTCTAAGCAAATTAACCTTTTCTGCGCCATTGACGGATATTTTCGTCATAGTTGACAGCGCAAAATAGACCTGAGTATCTGTGGAGCAAGGTTGACATTCACTCTGGTTTTGTATTTGACATAGCGTTAAAAAGTTCCAATACAGTACAAATGCTCTCTAATCTCTCTCCTTCAAAACAAAACACAGCATTTATCCTACTGGATTAAACGATATTGCGTTTGATGTGTTTTCGTATTGTTTTAACTCCATTACTGTCAATAAAATAAACGTTATCAAAACGTGGACTATACGAGAACTCGCTAAGAGGCTATATAAGAACTTTTGGCAATTTCGCTGCTTAACGTGATTTTTTACTTTTTTGTTTTTATTATTTTGTTTTGATTAATAGACCTGAAACATTTACTTCTAAAAGGTATGAAAAAAATTTTATGTATTTATTCTAACGTTAATATTTTTTTTTGTGTAGAAAAGTACTTAACCTGGTAAAATTTTACACGAAATGGGCAAAAAATTGTTTTTGATTTCGGCTACTTAAAACTCGTTCATAAACGTTAAAGTGTATTCACTTTAGTTCAAAAGTAGTCCATAATACCTTAAAAAAACATCCAAAAAATAAGAAAAAAAAGCAACGTAAAATATAATGTTTTAAAACAATCTAAATCTTACATTATAATACTCGAGAAAAATAAAAAAGTAGCTCATTCATTCGTAAATCATTTATTCCATCATAACTGAAATGATATTTCATGATGTGCATGATAACTTATAGAGAAGCAGTATTTTAACTGTAAAATCACGAAAAGAAGCAAAACCGGCAAAATTTCGTGTCCGGCCTCTTAAAGGCAATATCGTTTTTACCATGTAGGATGTGCTAATGTTTTTTTTGTATTCAAGCAATTTTCGATGTTGGTAACGTGGAACATTATTTTGGACTTTTTAAACAAAACATTTAAAGTCTTAAGACACGAAATACCTGTCAATAAAATATTTTTCATTACACATGCTCGGAATGGGTGTTATAACACGCAGGCGTAAAGGGTAGTTGTAGCCTATTTACCTCCCAAGGGAGTTATGGGTTTAGTTTTAAAATATAGAACAAACTATCGTACGTTATGTCAGACGATGGAGGTTTAAAAGCAGCCAAGGTTCAAAACTTGGCTACAAATCAATTCTACTTTATATAAATCTTGTACGGTATATGCAGGTATGTACATATACCTGCATTATATTTACATATTACTATTATTTCAAAGACATCTGCAATTTTTTTTATTTTTTTATTGAAATTCGGTACAGTCTGGCAGTATGGCCTGTCAAGTTTGAAAACTAATGGCAGTTCTTAGCATTATCTGTGGAAGACTATATTAAAAAAGTTGAAATGACATGTTGACGATCTCCTTTACCGAGTCGAGTGCCATTAATTTCTTGATTGTTGTTTAATTTAAATCTATCCCAGCGTGTCTAATGTCAAGTTGTCATTGGCGAAATACATCCTGATAAAAAGATGTGAAAGCCATTAAATAATAAAAAAAAAAAAATTAAGTCTATTTTTTTTGTTTCCTTGCAAATGTGTTAACGACATTGTGTGTGTGATACAAGGCAGTAAGGGGATAACGAACACGAGTTATTGAAGGCCATAAGGCCATTTCTCATACTCCCGTTAGTTATCACCCTCTTGCGTCCCTTAAAACACAATGTACTATTGTTAACGAATTGATACATTTCTGATAAATGATCCGATGAAAGAAAAGTAAAAAAGCGTTTTAAAAAAACCTGCTTTTATTGACAGCTATGTTCCAAACGTTTAGCTCTTCAATGGTTATGTTGCCTTCATTCAAAATTAGTTACTTTACATTCTAAGTCGATTGAGTGCGTCTGTCAACTGACTCCAAGCTGGAACATATCGATCTGTCTTATTTCTGTACTATCTGCTTGTACATCGAATATTAATTGCAATGGTGTCATGCACTTTAAATAATTTACCACTTTTTAGGGTTCTTTGTTCAAAGGACCACAGAGTAATTGTCACGGGCCTCATAGCTGACCTGGGGTCAATGAAAACGGGCGCCTGCATCGTCCGCTTAAGGTTATTTTCGTTCAGTGTCCATTTTAAAAGCTACACTTCGTCAATAATTTGAAAAAAACTCGTACCTCATTTATTGTGATGTACGATTTTAAACTTATTTCTGTTCACGTTTTAGTTTAAAATCGTACCTACATCACGAAATGATATACGAGGTTTTATCAAAGTAGTGACCACTTGTTAGATAATTGCAAATTCTTTGGTTATTATCAACAGGGTTCGGAGTGTTCATAGCACGGTAAGACTAAATAAAGACATGGAGTCGACATTAATATTAGATTAAGTCTTTCGCTGAAAATCTTTTTCAATCATTTGTGACAAATCACATTGATAAAAACCGGGCAAGACCATGCTCAGTGTAGGGCTCCGATGCCGTTAAGTACCTTACTACAAACATAAAATCAACAAGAAATAACAAATTTCTATTTAAAATCATTTGGTGCCGTCTTAGATGATTTTAGTAGGTATAAACACTTTAATAGCCTGTATTTCAAGAACCTACGTTGTCTACTTAGTCGTGATAGTTTTCCTTATAAATTAGTATATGCGCTTTCAATTAAGATTTTTAGTATTATTATTTGTAGTTTTGGCTGTAGGGGGGACCTTGACTCTAACAAAAACGAGCGCTTTAAAGCTTATTATTTCAAAAACGTATGCTTCGATCGATTTTTTTTTTCTCAAACCCACAATATTTTTGAAATACCTATCTAATGACACTATGGGGTAGACGAGAAAAAAAATACATCCCCACGTTACGTGTAGGGAAGGTAGCCTAAAATTAATATTTTTTTACTTTTTATCGTACCACTTTGTTCACGTAATGGCGTGACTAATATTTATATTCATGTCAAATTACAGCTTTCTAGTACTTATGAGTCTCTGTGCTAGGCTGCGGACTGACGGACGGACGGACATGGCAAAACTATAAGGGTTCCTAGTTTGACTACGGAACCCTAAAAAGAAACAATCTTTCGTATTAGTGTTCCGTGTATATTATTATTATAACTTATATGTCTGGTATGGTTCAATGACCGTATCTTTACGCTGAATTTTCATTTCATTGAAAAGCATTTTTTGCTGCACGAGTTTTTTTGCTGTCACAAATATAACCTAACCTACGTCATTATTATCATCATCAGTCCATATTAGTCCACTGCTGGACATAGGCCTCACCCATTGCACGCCAACGAGCACGATTCGTGGGCACTCTCATCCAGCTCTTATCAGCCACCTTGCGAAGATCGTCGCTCCACCTAACCTAAGTAATGAATGATAAGGATATCCTGGGGATATCCCGGAAAGTTTAAGAAGTCCCGTCGGAGCGTACAAAACACATTTTAGCGCGTGCCTTCTTAATAAAGCAGCTTAATACGACACTCGAGCTCGGCTCAGTGCTTCTGCCTAATTGAGAAGGCACACGCTAAAATGTGTTTTGTACGCTCCAACGGAACTTCTTAAACTTGCCGGATAAAACTTCACCTATAAGATCGACGCAGCGCTGTGTTGAGAGAATCACCACCCAGAAAACATCAGTTTCAGGGGAAATTCGCGTTCGATGAAATGGAATTCAATTGTATGACACCATAGAGAAGATAATTCCGACAACATTTAAGGTTACCCCGGACAAAACCAAAGATCCTTAATATTTGCGTGACGAACGCGAATATTTGTTCGTGAGTCTTGGATGTTTTCTATGTTTTTAAGTATTTATTTATCCAAGTATGTTTATCGTTTTCTGGTACCCATAATACAAGCCTAGAGCTTAGTTTGGGACTAAGTCAATTTGTGTGAGATTGTCCCCTGATTTATTAATATAATTATTTGGATGTTTTTACCAAACACGGTACTATGGGAGTCCCGGACCTTTGGAAGGCGTACGTGGAGCCAATGCCATGGTTAATTAGTAAAGTGGTGGGACAACATTATTATTATTATATAATACTAGTTACCCGCCAGCGGCTTCGCCCGCTGCAATTTTTTTTATGTCACTTTGGGGTATGAAAAATAGATGTTGTCCGATTCTCCACTCTAGCCGATATGCACGCTAAGATTCACGAAAAACGGTCAAGCCGTTTCAGAGGAGTTCAATAACGTACACCGTGACGCGAGAATTTTATATATTAGATATTTCTTTATTTTTCTGTAGATTAGGTTTTTTTACAGTAAAAATTCAAGTGTAAAAGTAAAATTATTTTCATTTTTATATGAGTATTACATAAAATTAAAATCATAAAAAACCTAACCTACGGGTGCCGTCGGCAGCGGGGCAGAGCTCAAGCTATTTTTTTCTTTTTTAAGTTAAGGAGAAGGCACACGAGCACTCAGCCCACTTGATGGTAAGTGGAATCCGAGACCCATAGACATTTGAATTCTCAGGACTATAATCCTAAGACCTCAAATGCGTCGCCATCCCTGAGGACTAAGATGAAATGCCTCTATGCTAGTAATTTCACCGGTTGTCTTATCCCCACACCGGAACAACAATGCGACCACTGTTGCTTGGCGGGTGGTTAATGGATAAGATGGTGGTAGCGATCCGGACGGACCCTGCACAGGGTCCTACCACCACTAAACTAACTAACTTATATTAATATTGCATCATAATATTATTATTTTTCATATTGTTGTTGATTGCAGTCAAAAAGTTAAATATATTATCCATACCGAATGGTGCTAGGTATTCCAAGAGTGCATTTTAGAGTACCAATCTTGATTTTACTTTATTGGATTATTTTGCTACTGTGGGGTGTACAGGTTTAAACATATAAGTACACCTAGACTATATAGGATCTTATGTGCTATGAGCATCTTACACACCTAGCTGTTCGAATGTGCAGGTTTTCGCACGATGGATCCCACATCAACGTAAAGCATCCTTTTATCTACCGCCAAGCAGCAGTGTTCGCATTATTGTGTTCCAGTGTAGGAATATGAAAATTGGTGTAATTTCACATTTTTGCATTGTTATATTAGTACCTACTCTGGGTTGGCAACGCATTTGTGGTCATAGGATTTCAATCTAGATTGTAGTTTTGAGAATGCATGTGTATGGGTTACAGATCTCACTTAGCATCAGGTGGCCTGTGTGCTCGTTTGCCTTCCCAATGCCAGAAAAAAATTATCTTCAACTTTTTTTTATTTATTTATTATAAATACAATTAAACAATACATTAAATATCACCGTTAAACCACAGAGCGATTTGTCTTGATGCCTGAGCCAAGTATGTTAGATAAGTAACGCATACGATTTTAAATCTGACTATACTAAAAGTTACGTACTAGTTAAAATTGAATTACAAAAACCAGGCGAGAGCATGTTGGACCATGCTCAGTATAGGGTTCCGAAGCCGTTAAGTAAAAATTAACAAGTAATAACTAATTTTCTATTTAAAAGTCAATTGGTGCCGTCTTAGATGATTTTAGTAGGTATAAACACTTTAATCGCCTGTATCACAAGAACGAATGATTACGACTTAGTCGTGATAGTTTTCCTGTAAAATTCGTTATACGTTCTTTTATTTAAGATTTTTTTCAGATATTTAGTATTTGTAGTTTTGGCTATAGGATCGAGTGGGCACTTGAGTCTAACAAAAATTAACGCTGTTAAGTTTAATATTTCATAAACGGATTACTTAATCGTTAAACTGTTTTCACAAACCCATAATATTTTTAAAAGGCCCATCCAACGACACTACTTTGTTGGCGTGGCTAATATGCATATTCATGCCAAATTACAGCTTTCTGCTGCGGACGGACGGACGGACGGACATGGCGCAACTATAAGAGTTCCTAGTTTGACTACGGAACCCTAAAAACACGCGTAAACGATCAAATTCAAGAACGATTTAACATTAACAATTGTTACTTATTTAGTTAGACGTATATTAGAGCCCGCGTTATCTAACTCTGCCGAGTTCTGCACCGATAAAATCAGTTATCGCTCACGTAAAGCAAAATAATAAAATAACTAAAAAAAAATACAGGATATTGTTTAACACGTCTTGTATTATACAATAAGCCACCGTTCGTATATTTGTAATTAAATATTAGAATTTCTTGAGGTCATAACTAACATTAAAACGCCTGATTAATTTTACTAACCTGGTTTTTAACGTAACATTATTGCCGTCAGTGTAGCATAGTATGTCCAAGTTTAGACCAATAAGTAAATATAATGAAGCACACTTTAGCTGTTATACATAATATGCATTAGGGAATAATTTCAATTTTAATTTTCAATACGTACGTAGGTGCTTTATACGTAATCATTTTTAACTTAACAAACAGTTATTTAAAAATATAAATTACTAGGAAAAGGTAAAAATTATGTAAAAATAAATATACATTACATTATTCCTATTTTTAATATGTCTAAAAATGTCCCTAACCACACAAATTACATAAGTAATTCCTGATTTTGCGCCACCATTTTCTGTGATCCTGGTGAGACCTGAGGGCTTATTGTCTAACGCACTCGCAATCACGATCGTTTTCATTTTGAAAATCGAACGTTCGTCTGCATACAATATGAAAACAATTGCTCCATTTTGAAGCCGGTTGCGATTGCGAGTGCGTTAGACAATAGCCCCTCCGGTGTACGTAATCAAGGCTATTTAGTTTGAATTACATTTCAATCACCATAAAGCTACTTTTTATTTAAATGGCATTTAAGATTAAGTGTAACTGAACTGTTTCTTGTATGGTAGGCCTCACCTAGTATATAAAATAACAAACAATGCAATTCTAAAACTTCTTAACACTGTTTGATATAGGTAAGTCACACTCTTAGCAACTCTACAGGGCCTCTATTTTACTGGGTTAAAATTACATTGCCTTTGACATGTTGTTGCTCATACACTAGTAAACTTATTGGCCTGATTGTGCAAAATGTGGTTACAGAATTATCAACAAGTCTTTTTACAGTTGTTGGTATTTCTGTAGCTCTGCCTACCCCACTCTGGGAATGAAGGCGTGATGTTATGTATGTATGTATGACATGTTTTAGTAGTACTTTTAACTTGGCAATCACTGTCAAGTACATAAGAGTTATCAAAACGTTGACAATAAAGAAACAAAAAAGGCGTGTTAACCGTGTATCATTTCAGCCCTGGATATCGACATATTGCATAACTAAAATGGTGTAAGTGGTGCACAAGCTGAGGAAGGTTAGAACAAGAGGGGCGTCGAGGGCGAAGGCGCGGCAGACGGTGGCGCTAAACGGGCGCAAGGCGAGGTACTCCGCGGCGCCCAGGAGCTCCGCGTGGAGATCGTCATCTGCACATACAAACAAGACAAGACAAACTAAAAATAATATCGCACCTTCGGTAGGACAAGGGCATAATTTCCCCTTTAGTAACATTGTACATTGTGTCTTTGTTCTACCGGACAAGGGCACAATTTCCCCTATAGTCACATTGTACATTATGCCCTTGTTCTACCGAAGGTTAGATATGTTGAAAGGGTAAAATAATTAGGATTCTCCTTGAAATCGTTTAAAATAATAAATAAAATAAATAAATATCAGGGGACAATGTCACACAAATTGACCCAGCCCCAAACTAAGCTCTAGGCTTGTACTATGGGTACTAGACTACGCTAAATATACGTATATAGAGAAATACACACTTAAAAAACATCCAAGACTAAGGGACAGATATTCGCGCTCATCTCACAAATATCTGCCCTTACCGGGATTTGAACCCAGGATCGCTGGCTGGCAGGGTCACTCCCAACTAGCCCCACGTGTCGTCAACAAATGTTCAACAATTTTAACTTCCCGGGATAAAAAATATCCCATCCTTCCCCGGGACTCAAAGTAATCGGTTCTGAAGTTTGAGCGTGAATAGGTAGTACAGACTGACAGACACACTTTCGCATTTATAATTAGTATGAACATTATTCATGATAAAAATACAAATCGAGGTTAAATAGTTTCAGAGATTCTGAACATAGATTTAACCTACTAAACGAACAGAAAGCAAAATGAATTTGACTTATAGTAATGATAGGGTTGTTTTTAACAAACTGAAATTATGCATATTGCTAACAGACAGAAGGTTGTACAAAACATTCGATAACACCTAATGTTACCGTCGCAGACGAGAAGCGCATTTCCAATAACTATCTTCAATTTGTCCACTTCCTTGGCAACCATTTCACATAACATTGGAGGCAAACAAGTAAGAGTAATGGTTACTAGCGCATCTACTGAAGCAAAGTTTATAATGTACGTTTTTTCGAAATTCTGCAAAAAAAAAAAGTAATAGTACATACGTATTGTTAGCTAGTAAGTGATTGGCAGCAGATACTTAGCAGGCACAGCTTTGGTACCTTACACCTTGTGTATGCTTATAGCTATCATTTGTGATTTTATAACTTGATTTCTAATACTTAACCTAATATTTAACAATCTGAATTAAATACACACCTCGCCTTTCAAACTCAACATAGCATTGCGAGAGTTTGAGAGAGTAAATATGAAGGTATTCAGGAAATTAATACAAATCTGCAACAATAAATTACCTTGGAATTAAAAAAATCACAGAAATACATGCATGAATACATTGCACTTCTTTTTTGGCCGATTGTAAAAACAGCCAATTGTAAGTTGTGCTCGCTCACCAACGGTTGGTTTTAGTGGTGGTAGGACCCTGTGCAGGGTCTGTCCGGATCGCTACCACCATCTTATCCATTAACCACCCGCCAAGCAACAGTGTTCGCATTGTTAAGTGGGGATAAGACAACCGGTGAAATTACTAGCATAGAGGCATTCCATCTTAGTCCTCAGGGTTGGCAACGCATTTGAGGTCTTAGGATTATAGTCTTGAGAATTTAAATGTCTATGGGTCTCAGATTCCACTTACCATCAGGTGGCCTGAGTGCTCGGGTGCCTTCTCCTTAACATAAAAAAAAAACGGTTCCTTACCTAGGCAGATGGTGTTTTTTTAAACTTAGCAAGAAAGTACCTACAAAGACCTTAACAAAACCAGTTAAACTTGTTAAAATTATGAAGTTGACATGGTATTCTGGTTATAGTTATTTTTTTTTGTTTTATTAACTTTATTGAAATTTTAGGTATCTATTGGTCCTTTTAAATAATTATTGTCAAGAAAACATACTGTTACGTACGTGGGGGTAGGTAGCTGATAGATAATTAAGAGCAGACTTTAATTAACACAGTCACTTAATCGTTACAAACAATTATCGAACAATAAACTTAGATGATCGCTCGGTTCACTCGTAGGTACGCACTGTTCGCTCTCCAAGTAAGGAATGAATCGCCGCACGCGCGCCTCACCTTTTTATACACCCAATCGCCAAACGTTCCAGATTGCCTTCTCGAATGACCGATGGACCTTGACCCTCTGGGGACGTTCGACAATGGAAGGTTCTACTCTTTGCAGCCTTGTATTACAAAAGCGACGGCCTTAACCTTGAACTCCATTGAACTCGTTAACAATAGGCATGTCCTTGAGCCGGCGCGTCGATCCTAATCTACCTACCTACCTAACTATACCTACTCGTAACAATACTAATTTTGTTTTTGACACCCCATCACACAAACAAAACAAAGTCGAGCACAACTCCTTATAGTGGAAAGGCATCAAAGTTAAAAATGCTATTATTATTTTATGATAGTCTGGGAAAACCATTATAAATAAAAAATATTACGGGACAATCTTTTCCTCAAACTTGACCTTGTCCCAAAGTAAGCTCTAGGCAAGCCTAGAGCTTACTACAAGCATAGTACAAGTACTATGTGCACTAGACAACGATACACTTTTATATATTACAAATAGAAAACATCCAAGACAAGGGAACAAAATATTCGCGCACATCACACAAATATCTGCGCTTACCGGGATTTAAGCCCGTAGTACGTAGGCAGGGTCACTCAAACAAGGCTTACGTGTCGTCAAAAACTAAAATAGCCAATCCAATTTTCCATTTAAAGTCAAGCATGAGCACGAATTATACAAATTTAAGGTCTGCAATTCATCCCGTTACTAAGCTAGGGAACAGAAAGAGCGACGGACAAACGGACGGAAAGCGGATCATCAGTATCAATTAATTTTATCTCACACCTTTTAGTGATCAAAATAATACAGTTATGTCGTCCCACATCTCAATAAATAAAAAACAAGCAACGCCGCGGTAAAGTCATGGTCTTTTGTTTAAACCGTTTGAATGTACTTTGTCATAGTTGCTCAACTATCTTTATCGAGGTATCTCATCGCCACCCTTGAAATAGGTACCGTTGAGGAGTTCCAGTAGCCATGAGTGGTGTTCATCATCAGTTGTACTTTACCAAAGTATACTTTTAAAAAGCAAATGCTAGACTTGTCTCTGAAAATACTAGAATCGCTATATACGTATTCCTATAATAGCTTAGGAGTTCCCTCGATTTCTTAAAGATCCCATCTTGAAGTGCTGAAAATGAGACCTAACAAAAAAAATGTAACCGGTCCATCGGTCTTAATATAAAAATAAAAAAAAACAACGGTAACTTGTCCATTACGTCACGAAAATTTACAATTACTGCTTCAAGAGAAAAAGTGGCTTCCATACAAAACTTATGTAGGAAGTTCAACCATATTACTAACAGATGAGGTTTGAATGTGCTATGCTTATTTAATTTGAAATACTGCCTATTGGCTTATGAGGGCAGTATATAAATATATATACGAGTAATTTTCATGATGTAATGGATAAATTACCGTTGGTAATTTTTATCCTTAACTATGGGTATTTTTTTCGGAAAACACCCTCTTAGGGCATTAGTGGCATTGGTTATACATTGAATCTCATCGTAATACTTACCAATAACTTTTCCCATGACATTACCGTCAATTTGTCCATTATATGTCTGTAAAGTTGTAAAGTTTCTTTAACAGAATTCACTTGGTCAATGTTTTCTCTCCAATTTTGCCGCTTCAATTCCATCTCCAAACCAAGCCAAAGGTGTTTTACTCGAAGACGCAATAATTCGAGGGGAAAACACCTGCTTACATTACCAACAATAACTGAATAAGACATTATGAAGCACGCAAAAAAAAATGAGTACAGATGTCCAACCACATATGATAAAAAAACAAATAAAATATGTTTGTATCCACAAAATAACAAAAACAAAGCTTCACATCTTAACGTCATAAATGGCTGATGCTCTAAACCAATTTTACGATCGATTTGTTCAATTTCTTTATAGAAGTTAATGAGATGATCTTCTCCTGTAAACATGGAAACCACCGCATTAATATTGTATTCAAAACACAAAGGCAAAAAAAAAATAGTATCGAGGTCGTATTTGAAAAAACCTAAAAAAAGCATTGTATTTGTGACGGTTTCTAAACAGATGCAGTAGAGACGAGCTACAAAGGACAGAATTCTGTTGCAGCTGATGTTGCAGTAGAAACCAAACAGCATTCGCATCATCATCACCATCCTCAGTGACACCCATCTCCCTTCCACGAACTTCAACTTCGATATGCTGTCCATGATGGATTATAGTAGCTACAGCAGTTGTTTGCAAATCCTTTTTTTTACCGACTCATGCTTAGATAATTGAACCTGAAATAAAACAAATAACTCAAATAAATTGCCGCGTTAGTATAGTTCCACTCCATATCTTCCCGAAGATGTCGATAGAGGCGACTTACCCTGGGTTCCTATATTGAAAACTTCTCGTTAAAATGTGACGTCTCGTTAAAATTTGACTTTAGCTACATACAAAATATGTCAAATTTTCACAAGACGTCACATTATAACGAGACGTTTTGAATATAGGAACCCAGAGTTAGGGTATAAGGGCTTGTAGAACTGTTATGCGGCAGGCTTGCAACCTGTCACTAGTACACTGGGCTGGGATTCTGCACGGTAATAACGATCCCACCAAAAACATAAATGTAAAAAAGGAGAGCCAAGTTCAATACAAAAATTATTCTTTGCTGTGGGCTTCGCCGCAAAAAGAATGGAGATCTGAGATTGAGTGCCAAGTTCTATGCAAAATCCAAATATGTAGTCTAAGGGCTGACTTGGCTGGTTTTCCCATACGAATTATTATTAAGTACCTACTTTTACATAGTCATGGAAGAGCCTTATGTTCGATGGGTAGTTTCTACCAACAAGCCAAATTTTCGGAATAATAAAATAAGAACCGAAAGGTAACAGGTTTAGAACATGCGAAGGCTTAGGCGTAAACTATTATAATATATTATAATATATTATATGTATATAATAATATCACATATAATATATAATATATTATAATATATTATATGTGATATTGTCTCAGTGAATGAAAGTGACAAGGTACTAAAGTGTAAACATATTTATGACGTCGACGTACAAAATGTGATTACAGAATTATTAACAAGTATTTTTAGAGTTGTTGGTATTTCTGTAGCGCCACCTCACTCTGGGAATGAAGGCGTGATGTTAATTATGTATGTACGAGTATGTATGTATAACCAATATTTGGTTAAATTCCACAATGACGCACTACTATAATTCTGTCATTCATTTACTTTAATTCTGTAACCTATTTTGCACAATCAGGCTAAGATATTTACCAGTGTATTAGGGAAAGGTCGCAAGCCCATTGCCTAACAGTACTGCAAGCCCTAATTCCCTAAGTCACCTCTTACGACATCCACGGTAAGACATCGGCAACCATACGGATTCAAACAAAATATACCTTTAAAAGTAATTTTAAACTATCAGACACTTAATTGTAATTTTAAACTTAAATATGACTGACAAGATGGAAGATAAACTTTATCTAATATTTAATGTTTTTTCTAGGAGCCCTCAAACAAGAGGTTCTTAACTGAATTTATGAAATACACATAAATTTATGATTGACTTACGCTTAGCAAAATATTATTATTTAGTCTGTTATATTTGGCTAAAACTTTTGAAACACTTTTTGTACATATACATTCCTGCAGTTCTCAAAAGCTTCGTCAAAATTTAACAATCCAGGTTAACCAATATTAAATCAACAAAGTTATTTTCACACTTTTGACACAGTCACTTACGAACGAGTAATGCTTCTGTGACTTCACGGTGGAATATATTGATCTGTCTTATTTATAATATGAAGTTTGCTTGTTCATCAAGCATTACTTACAATAATAGACTGCATTTTAAATAAGTTTTTATTTAGTTCCATGAAACATTATATTAAGTCAGCTTTTATGTTTGTCGTAATATGCTTAAGTCTGTAAAAAAAGTTAATTATTTACTAAGTAGGCCGCACGAGCACACAATAATACGTCAAGACTCTACCAGCGCTTCCCAAGAGAAGACCACTTCACTACTGAGAAGAAACGCTGCAAGAAACTTTAATACGTATTGGTTATAGAAATAGTACCTAATTTTGCATTCTTTTAACAAAAATATAAAAAAAGAGCAAATAAAACTATACTTTTCTACGACGGTGCAAGACAAACCACATTAAATAAAGTTTTGGTACATTATCGATACCGTGACTCCTAGACAAGAAACAATGTTCAAACATGTTTGTTTAGACGTAATTATTAATTATTATCAGTCGGAGGCCTTTGCCCAGCAGTGGGACACCAAAATAGGCCTATTTCTTGAGCGATTAACAATGTTATCTATTGACGTGTGGTGCAAGTGAAAATGCGATGGCGGTGATTATAAACGAATTTCTGACTTACATTCATAATAAGACTGACTCTATTGACGAAGTGCTCTTGTCCAAATTTAATGATTGAATGAATGAGCCACTTTTTTATTTTTGTCGAGTATTATAATGCGATATTTATGTTTTAATAATAAGTTAAAAATATATAATATATATTTTTTTAATAATTAATAATATTTTTTTGTTTATTTAAAGGCAAAAGACCCATTAAAAATTACAGTACATAAACAAATAATTACAATTATACATCAAAATACAAATTTATCAAACAATATCAATAACAAAATAACAATAAATAAATAATAATATAAATAACAATTATAAAATTAAAATTAACATTGAATTAAATAAATTAACCATTTCGTCACTACTTTGAAAAATCTTCGTATCTCGTATTTCGTGATGAACGATTTTTAACTTAGTTTAAGTTTAAAATTGTACATCACAAAATAATGAGATACGAGGTTTTTTCAAAGTAGTGACGATTTACAATTGTCCGTTCTCCGACCGGTGCAGCTTGAGCCAATGCTTTTTAAATAAGTCATTGAATTCCTGGGATATCAGGGACAGTATTTCATTTTTCAGTGAATTATATATTATTGAATTTTAATTTTAATTTTTGACTTGACAACGTGTTATAATTCGATGGAGCCGGCTGCACGCACGAAAAAACATGACTCATGCGGCGTTACATCGCTCTGAGGCGTTCCATTTGAGCGATGCGTCCGCGTGGACAGCTGCTATACAATAATACATTTACATATTTTCGTCAAGTATGAAGTGCAGTGAAAAGTGAATGTGGTGTCAATTGTTTATAGCAACGATAATTACGGCGATAAAGGTAATGATTCTTTCGAATATTAAATATATGTTCAGTGATACATTGTCGAATATTCGTGCTTTATCATCATTAAAATAAATAGCATCGGTCCGCTAGTGCAGCGATTGTAGGTTATGCTATAATTGACAAAACTATAACAACAAGTTAACAGAACTATTTCACGATGAGTAAAAAATCAAAGGCTTTACTATTCGATCAAAATAATTATCGAGCGTAGCTATGACTTTAAAAAAAATTAACATATATGTTAAATCTTCTACATATCATAACAACGTGTCTGAAATGACAGGGTGGACCAGCCAGCCGTCAAAGGGAACAGTTTTCTCCTATATCAAACACATTGAGGCGGGCTGTTTAAAAGCTAGTTTCAAATTTTTTAATGATGTTTCCACATTTTTAAATTAACACATAAAACATTTTTAAAAATTTTAAATTTTAAATTTAAGATGGAACGCACATTCATACTTACAAAAACTATGTACTTTGTAAAAAAAAAAAAACATTATTGTATTTATGCGTACAAATAAATGTAACTTGATCAATTCAATTGTGATTTCCATTTACCTCCTTCTCATAATACAAAATATCTATCAAACAAATAAAATTAAAATTTTCTTTTGTAAAATGCAACCATTTCATCAGTATTTTCTTATGACGTTGTCACGTTCAACTATCGTCAGTAAACCGACATTACAGACAACTGATTATTTTGGATTATTACTGGTGTCTTAATTTTATGAACGAGAGTTTCAAGTAGCCGAAATCAAAATCAATTTATACCAAGTTAATAAATCATCAAAAGTTAATAAACATAAAATAAAAAGGGGGTAAAAAGTTATTCATACATTTTTGGACGACTTTTACAGCAATAACTTGTAATTTATTCATATCTTTTAGATGTCAACACGATTCGTGAATATGCGATATTCTAAAGCTCTTACAGCAAAATTCTCAAAACTGTTGCCGGTTTCAGGTCGATAAATCAAAATAAAATAATGAAACCAAAAAAGCAGCTGGTACATTCGTTGAAAATCGAAATTATGTTTCGTGTTGCGCATTAAAATTAGTAGAAGCAAAGTATTTCAACTGTAAAATCACGTAAATCTGCGAAATCGGCAAAATTTCGTATACAGCCTCTTAAATAATGCTTAACATTTAGGATAATGCTAGGTTTAATTATTTTAGCAGTAATTCAAATCTAAGTGCTATCAGTGTTTGTGCTGTAAACGTGAACTGATTTGTCAGAAAGCATAAGTACTAGTTTAATTTGAGATACAATTTGCTAAGCATTATGCCGACCATACAGAACACACATCCAAACTAAAAACCAGGCAAGAGCATGTTGGACCATGCTCAGTGTAGGGTTCCAAAGCCGCTAAGTACTACAAACATAACTTGTAACTACAAACATTTTCATAAACGGATTCATTAATCGAAAACTTGTTTGTACAAACCCGTAATGTTTTTGAAAGTCCTATCCAACGAAACCCTACACTATGGGATGGAGGAAAAAAAATACAACCCCACGTTACGTGTAGGGGAGGTAAAGTAAAAAAAGATTTTTTCAACATTTTATTTTTTTACAATCAATATTTTTGTGATTATGTAATTACAATACAGTGCTAAACCCACACACACACTACACTATACACTATTTAAGGCCACAATCTCAACAGTTTTACAAAATATTGTAGTATTGAATCAACACAATCGTGTAAGTGGTGCACAAGCTGATAAAAGTTAGAACAAGAGGGGCATCGAGGGCGAAGGCGCGGCAGACAGTGGCGCTAAACGGGCGCAGGGCGAGGTACTCCGCGGCGCCCAGGAGCTCCGCGTGGAGATCATCGTCTGCGAACAATAAAGTTTTTTTGACAAAGATAAGCCAAACTAGCTATCTAACTATTATCATGACATGTATGTGTGTGTGTTTGTCCTTTATGTTAGTAAGTAGGTGTATGTAATTATGCTGATATGTATTATTAATTCATTTATGCACGTCTCTGTTAGTATTTATTAATTATTTTAGGTCGAAAATATAGTTTACGCTGTTTCTGTAAAATTTGCTTTGTACTTTTGTCTACTCGTTGCCACTTTAGGTTTTTATTATTTTCCTTAATCACCCAAGAGTTAGCTGAATGAGATCCCTTAAAGGGATAAGTTCGCCTTTGTATATTCATATTCTGTAAATATTGTATTTGAGTTTCTTTGTTATGTACATTCTGATGGTAAGTGGAATCTGAGACCTAAAGACATTTGACTAAAAGACGAAGTGAATATGATATAGTAATGATAGGTTAGGTAAGTTATTTTAGACAAACTAGGAAAATGGTTGTACGAAACATTCGATGACTCTTTATGTTACCATCGCAGACGAGAAGCGCATTTCCAATAACTATTTTCAATTTGTCCACTTCCTTGGCAACCATTTCACATAAAATTGGCGGCAAACATATAAGAGTAATAGCTACTAGCGCATCTACTGCAGCAACGTTTATGATGTATGCGTTTTCGAAATTCTGCAATGAAATGTTTTACTTAATACAAACACACGCACTGACGATTTTATATCGACAATCAATGTAGAAGCCTGCAAAAAAGGGGTTAGCAAGCCTATCCTAAGAGAGCACATCATTTGGTAGAAGTGAAGTGCCCAGCTCGTTTTGCTAGATATAGCTATAATTTGTGATTACATATTATAACTTGATATCTAATGCTAATCATTAAACGTATAAACATTTTGAATCAAAACCATGTTTTCACTATTTATTGATGAATCAAAAATCACACACCTCGTCTTTTAAACTCAAAATCCCATTGCGAGAGTTTGTGAGAACAAATATAAAGGTAGTCAGGAAGCTGACACAAATCTGCAACAAGAAAAACCAACGAATTTTATGTTGAGCTCACTCACCCGCGGCAAGAACCTACAAAGACCTCTAGACAATTTTGGCTTGTTAAAATTATTAAATTAACATGTTTTAAATAACTATTTTCGTTATAACAAACAATAAATTTCTGACTTATTTCGTTTTTGACACCAAAACACACAAACAAACTAAACAAAGTAGACTCATAATTCAAATTGTGGCTTGGTGTCAAATTTTGAATACTAGATTTTAAAATTATTCTTCTATATTTACTTATTTTTATATTAGTCTGGAAACTCCAATCAATTTTCCGTTAAAGGTCTGCATAATCATTCCGTTTTTATGCTAGAGCATTGTAACATACGGGCAGACAGACGGGCGAACGGATAGATTGACGGAGAGAAAGCAGATATTACCTGTCATCATCATCTTCGTCACTATGCTGATGCTGTCTGGGCTACTCGCGCATTCAGCGTATTTCTGCTGCGCAAACTTGGAAAAGGTCTACTTACGGCTTTTTCTTCGGATACGTGGTCACTGTTCGAGAACAAATTTTTCCTGTTAACCACCTTTACGCAATGTGCCCATGTCGTTGCTCATTGTCATTGTGACATTGCAATCCTGAGATTATAGAAAATAGGCTTCATAGTCCACTTACCATCAGGCGGCCTGAGTGCTAATTTGCCTTGACATTTCCAAAAAAAAAAAAAGTTAGTCTGTCAATTTGAATCTCATCATTTTATACTTACCAATAACTTTTCCCACGACATTACCATCAACTTGTCCATTAAATGTCTGTACAGTTTCATACTTTCTTTCACTGAATTGATTTGGTTAATGTTTTCTCTCCGATTTCCCCGCTTCAAATCCATCTCCAAATCACACCAAAGGTGTTTTACTCGAAGACGTAATAATTCAAGTGGAAAACATCTGCTTATATTACCAATAATAATTGCTGTAGACATTACGTAGCAAGCAAAATAAAAATAATACTTTTGTACAACAAAACAAAATATTAAAAAATGTAAAGCATTTTTGTAGCCACAAAAAAACAAAAACAAAGCTTCACATCTTAACGTCATAAATGGCTGATGCTCTAAACCAATTTGACGATCGATTTGTTCAATTTCTCTATAGAAGTTAATGAGATGGTTATCTCCTGTAAATATGGAAACCAACGCATTAATATTGTATTCAAAACACAAAGGGAAAAAAAGTAAGACATCCAGTTCGTATTTGAGATAACCAAAAATAAATATTGTAGTTGCAACGGTTCCCAAGCAGATGCAGTAGAAACGAGCTAGACACGCCATTATTTTATTGCAGTTGATGTTGCAGTAGAACCCAAACAGCATTCGTATCAGCATCACCGTCCTCAGTGACACCCATCTCCCTTCCGCAAACTTCGACCTCGATATGCTGTCCATGATGTATGACAGTAACTTTAGTAGTTGTTTGATAATCTTTTTATTTTACTGACTCATGCTTAGATAATTGAACCTGAAAAAAAAACCAATAGCTTTAATTACTACACAGAAGTCTTAAGGCTCTCTGTTTCGAATGACCCTCAATCTTTATTCAATACTTGTCCTTGATACTTATAACTTCAGTGTGTATTACAAATTACCATCACAATAAAAATAACACACACATTCTTTAAAGTTTGTAGTTTTGAATGGCAGGTTACAAACCTAACTTTGTCATGAACTTTTTTTTCTTAATCGGAATCCTTGCGCAATAAGTTCTTAACTGAAATTGAATTAAAAATGTATGATTCACTTATGCTTAACAAAATATGATTTGGCAAAAGCAAAGCTTCTTTCACCGCAACACTAGTTCTAGTGGTAATTTATCGTTTTTTTTTTTATGGAATAGGAGGCAAACGAGCAGACAGATTGCCTGATGGTATGCGAATATGGTCACCCATAGACACCTGAAGCACCAGAAGAGTTACAGGTACGTTGCCGGCCTTTTAAATGAGAGTTTTAGTGAGAGTTGTCTAATATTTGTCGTACAAACAAACACCGTTATAAACACATTCCTGCAGTTATAAACAGCTTCGTTAATAGTTAACAAACCAGTTTAACTATTATTTAAACAACAAGTTATTTAACACTGTGGACACAGTCACCGACGAACTCGTAATGCTTCTGTGAATCCACAATGGAACATATTGATCTGTGTTATTTATATGCTATCTGCTTGCGTATCAAACATTATCTACAATAATAACCTGCATTTTAAATATGTTTCCAGAAATATTACAATGATTCGTTAAAGATAAAAGATGATTATTTAGTAAAAAGGCCGCTCGAGCACTTTTACACGATATAAATCTACCAGCGCTTCCTAAAAGGAGACCACTGCAGCTGCAGCAAAAAACGCAACAGGAATCTTGATAGTTTGTTTATTTCAATATTGCTTAGACCAATTACAATTCTTAACCTTGCATCATATGGAATAATGAACAAAAATAAGAATTAAAAACGTGTTAACATTTAGAACTATCAGAAATAAAAGTTTACTTAGCTATGACGGTGCAAGACAACCACATTAAATAAAGTTTCGATACATTCTCCTACTGAAGGGCTAGCGCAATTGGTCCGCGACTTTGTCACTCGGATTTCCCTTTTCATCTAGTCTGTAACGATAGAGATGCACTGAGTGACAAAGTAGAAAATACAACTTGTGCTAAGCGTACAGTCAAGGGCAAAAATATGTAGTACCTTGCCGCTTTAATCGCTGTCACAATTTCATATGACAGCTTAAACATGACGTTAAACAGACAAAGTACTAAAGTGTATACATATTTTTGCCCTTGACTGTACAGTTACCAAACCCTCTAGACAAGAAACAATGTTTTAACATGTTTTTTAGACTAAATATTTCTATATTTATTTAGGTGTCTGGTTTATTAAAATAAAGAAATATTTATTTAATGTCTCCCCTTAGAAAAGCGAGTAAAGTTCCCAATTGCATATGTTAGTAGACTGCATTTACATTTCATGTTATTTAATTTACAAATTTACAATTTGAATGTCATATATTACTCGTATTGTTAATCAAATCCTACTACTATTCAACAATGGGACATTCCTTTTTTTGGTTATGGTAATGATCAGTGATCGGAATAGGTAGTGCAATTTCGGGTGAATGACCTCAAACATTATAAAGAATATGGATAAGACCCGGGATTCCGGGATTCGTATTTTTTCACAGAATATTCGCCTGGCATGAAATTAATGGAAGTACATGGGATGAAATAAGACTTAATGTCATTGTAATTATATCATTTACTTAAAATGAAAACATTACATATTTCGTTAATTAGGTGAAAGTAGTTACCACTTAATAAGACATAGTGATGAGAAAAAATATAACAAAAAAAAAAAATATTACAAAAAAAATACTTTTTTGAGCTTACTGTGATGTCCCCTGATATTTATTATAAACCAAACACAAACTTTAAAACTTTTCAAAGTGAAAATCCGGGATTATAAGTTATATCCATACTAAGCTTACGCACCGAAATCCCGTGAAATTGCACTACCTTTTCCGATCACTGGTAATGATGAACCACTTCATCTGATTTTTGTTTGATGTTTTGTGTTATATAAGTATGTGCTGTGTAAAATTTTGTTACTTAAGTGAATTCTATTCTATTTCTAAATATAACTACGTTTTGCAATTTAAGTTTTATTAGGAGGCCAAGTAACAATAATCAAAACCCTGCCATAAATATATTTGAATAACACTAGATTCACATCATGAGTTCAATAATTCTTATAACTAATGCAGTTCTTGAAATATTTATAACATTTCATAATGTTTTTTAACAAAGTCACGGCCAGCATTCTAGTATTTCATGATTTATATCGTGAACATATTTATGTATTTCTTCAACTCCTACTACTATCTGTGTTCGTGTTGTAAACGTGACCAGATTTGTTAGAAAAACACGCACTAGCTTTAATTTGAGACACAATTCGCTAAACATTTTTTTTTTAAACAATAATAACTTAGTAATACATCATCATCTTCTGTGGGACCTGCTTTAATAACCACAGGAATTGAAAAAGCACATTTCTTAATCAACGTTACACATATATAATTATGCAAAAACCCTAGAAACTATTTCTTAATTATTTATACACAAACCAACTTTATACATACACATGACAATAGTACACATTAAATAACACTCGCCAGATAACTATTAAAGACACAAAAACTTATAATAAGTGTCCCTGGATGAGGTGCACAAACGAATATCGAAATTCCGTCCACGGCCGGCTGTTCCCCGTAACACTTTTAGGAAACATGGACACATCTGCCGTTTAACCCCCTTACTTATGAACGTGAAATAAGCTTGGAATAGTTTATGCCATGCTTTGTCACTTTCTGTCAGATGCAAATGCATAAACTATTCCAAGCTTATTCCACGTTCATAAGTAAGGGGGTTAGGCTTTAACACAAGCCGCTAGTGCCACTAGTTTAGTCTAAAATTTATAAATTAATAAGGTTTTTTTGGCCAAAACGAAAGCTGCTGTGATTTAGTTACAGCAATTTATAACGCCCTTTCATTTGGTGTTTAAATAACACCCTCATACATTTTCTATGAGGATTACAGCATTCTTTCGGGTGAAAAAAAAAAGAAAAAAATATTGTAACCCAGTAAAACCCCCTTTACACCCCTTTTATATCAATGAAACAAAAGTATTTATTTGAATAATATTTTCAAAAGGCGACCAAAAACCTCGTACCGTTTAGAAGTTGTTTTTTTTTTGCGTTAGTAATTTGCCTCTAGGATAAAGTTTGGTTTTTGAGGGTTACAGCATTATTGACTTCTAGCGATGATATTATCTAAAGATGAATTAAACTTGTTGAGTAGTTTTACATATACAAATATAAATCCGGAACTACCCTTATAACCTTTAAGAGCGACCTCATTGAGTGCTAAGACTTTTTTTACTACGCCAAATGGACTGACCTTTCCCCAGAAAAGCGTAATCTCAGTTGTTACCAGCCACGCCATGGTTGACATAGGGTTTAGTGCGCTGATTCGGACGGAAAGCGTCGTAAAGCCTTTTTTGGGTTAGTACTTGTAATAGATATTTTTAGGCATTACATACCTACAACACAACTCACTCAATTTTTTTTCTTAAATATTTGAAATTATGGCTTTTCTTTTGAAAAACGAAAAGGTTTATTTTCTATCTGCCTGAGCCTGTATCTTGGGCATCCTATGAGTGAAGTTAACAAGTAGACTTGACTTTATTATTTCAAATACGGACTAACTTTTCCTTCATAAAGATGCTACTAAACTAATACTAACATAACAAAATCCAAATAAGAATAAAGAAAATAAAGACATGTGTGTGCGTGTGTGTATGTTCGCGTGTGTATGTGTGACAGTGAGTGTGAAGGCATGTATGTGTTTATGTGCATGTTGTGTAAGTGCGGTGTGCGTATTAGAGTGTGGTGTGTACGGTAGTGACGGTCTAAGCCCCTAAGAGTTAACCATTGATCTCTCTAGCAGTTAAGTTTAAATACTCTTTATTGAACACGAAAAAAAAACAGAACACGGAACAGTATATTTAAATCATAGGCGGCGCATACAATAGGCGGTTTTAATTATGTTTCAATAACCAGTAAAGAGCATATTGTCAAATCATGCTCAGAGTAGGGTTCCAAAGACGTTACAATAAACACAAAAATCTATCTCAAAAAACAAAAAGTATGATATTCTTTTCTATTTAAAGTTATTTGGACTACATGCACTGTCTTAGATGATTTTTAGTAGATATATTATAAAGACTTGGGGCCTCTCAAGTGCCTCAATCTCTGGAATCAATCAAGTCTACTTAGTTGTGTCAATTTTCCTTTTAAATTCGTTAAATTATCTATGTGAAACGGTCACCTAAATCTAAAAACTGATGATAACATTTCTATGCATAGAGCTATCCGATAAAAGTTGCAAGAGTGGTAACCAAAAAAAAAGTTTTAAATAATTGATTTCAAAACTATGTTGGCGTAATTTAAATTACTTTGAATTTTTGCCAAATACCAGCATTGTAAACCACAGACAGATCTTCAGACGGACAAATAGAAAGATGCTGCGCGTCAAATGATCGCAAGAGATTTTAACATACTTCAAATAAAGAGGTTAGAAAATACTATAATAATAATAATATCACCAGACAGTGTCATACAAATTGACCGAGTCCCAAACTAAGCTCTAACTAGGCTTGTACTATGGGTACTAGACAACGTTAAAAATTACTTATACAAAGACATATTCCACTTAAATAGAAAACATCTAAGACTCAGGAACAAATACTCGTGCTCATCACACAATACCTGCCCTTACCGGGATTTGAACTCAGAACCCCTAGCATCTAAGACAACGTGTCATCAATGTCATCTTATGCTCACATTGTTGGGGAAAAGCGTCATCTTTAACATATGTAGTAAAAAAACTTCACCATGGATTAAAAACGGTTTTTATCAATAGAGTGATGTAAAAGGAAGGTTTTTATGTATACCGGGTGTGGCCTGTAATAGGAGCAATAAATTGAGGGATCGTTTCCACACCACGAACGTAACAACATTTGTTCTACAACTTTTGAAAATAACTTATTGTTTACTAAATATTAACGATTTTAGATTTTCCAAGCAAGCAATGTATTGCAAAAACTATGAAGTTTGTAGGCTAGTAGATGTCAACTAGACTATTGGATGGAGTACATTGAAAATCCTATTAAGTTTGTTTGAAAAAATCCCAAATAATAAATTACATATTTTTTTAAAGTTGTAGAACAAACGTTGCTACGTTTATAGAGTAGAAACGATCCCTTAATTTATTGCTCCTATTACAGACCACACCCGGTAAATTATGGATTATTTATGGGTGTTTCAGAAAACAGTAAACCGATGTCAAGTGAGGGTGGATCGCTAGTTAACTGTTATATTTTTCAGTGGAAAGGAGGATTTCTCAACTGATATTGCTCGGGCTGCGCAGCAGCTTGTCAGACAATCTCTTATTTTCCAGGCCATTACAATAATGTAATTTTTGTGCACATTTTTTTTTTTTTTTTTTTTTTTTTATGTTAAGGAGAAGGCACACGAGCACTCAGGCCACCTGATGGTAAGTGGAATCTGAGACCCATAGACATTTGAATTCTCAAGACTATAATCCTAACACCTCAAATGCGTTGCCAACCCTGAGGACTAAGATGGAATGCCTCTATGCTAGTAATTTCACCGGTTGTCTTATCCCCACACCGGAACACAACAATGCGAACACTGTTGCTTGGCGGGTGGTTAATGGATAAGATGGTGGTAGCGATCCGGACGGACCCTGCACAGGGTCCTACCACCACTAAATAAGTAAGTAAGTTCATTGAAACTTTACGGTACAAATACGATAGGTTCGTTAATAAAATCAAGGCAAAGAATGGGCAGTGAAAAGCAATTTCTTATAAAACTTTTTTTTTTTGCCAAGAAAAATTTTACCTTGTATGAAAACGGCCTGATATAAATGTGATGTTTTCTGATCCTAAACCAGACCAAAAATGTTCAAATTTCTCAGCAGTATCTGATTAAATAACGTACGAATGTATTAAGTTAGGGAGTCTTATTTAGTTAGAGTTAACAAGCTGTAATTTAATTATAACAGCTTAATTAAACTACGAGTTTGAAGGTATGTTAAGAATAAAGTTTTGCACTCGTTTCTGGTAAGGTATTCTTTTGCTTTTAAACCGACTTCAAAATACCGGGCAAGAGCATGTCGGACCATGCTAAGTGTAGGTTTCCGAAGCCGTTTAGTGCTACAAATACACCGTGTTTTTTTTGATTTACGATAACTTCGGCATATTGTTAGGTACACGTATAGAAACTACGTGGTACATTAGATTTTAAAATATTGCAAAAAAAAAATAATGTTTAGAACAAAGTAATTAAATGTTGTGTCTTCAATCATTCTAAAAGGGTCTTTAGAGTTAACTCATAGTTAGTGTCAAATACGTCAAGTCAGCGTGACATACACACACACACAAGTAAAGATAACACTTGACAGGTGCACGACCTAACAATTGAAAACTCTTTACTCATAATAGGTAATTAAAAGAAAATTGTTAGGTATCAATTAAGAGCCTTTTACATTAGTTTAACGTGATTAACTGATTAATTTTAATAATTGAATATCTTTATAACCGTACGAGTTATCATATGTCTGTCTTCGGGAAATTAGCTTAATTTGACTTGAAGAACGTGCCCTTAAAGTTATCGTAAATCAAAAAAAACACGGTGTATAAAAAACAACAAGTAGTAACAAATTTTCTATTGTGCCGTCTTAGCCGATTTTAGTAGATAAAAACACTAATCGCCTGTTTCTCAAGAATCAATAACGTCTACTTAGTCATGATAGTTTTTCTTTCAAATTCGTTTTATGCGCTTTCATGAAGATATTTGGCTGTAGGGGGGAACACTGGACTCTAACAAAAATGATCGCTTTAAAGCTTAATATTTCATAAACGGATCGCTAAATAAAAAAATTAAGAGCAAATGACATAGAAAATTCGTTATTACTTGTTAAATTTTAACCCCAGACAGAAAAAGAGGGGAATAAGGTTGACGTGTAAGTGTGTGTGTGTGTGTGTGTCTGTGGCACCGTAGCTCTTAAATGGATGAACTGATTTGATTTTTTTTAAATGAAATTCGTTTTTTTTTTTAAATCAAAGCAGGTTTTCTAGCGGTGGTTCTTAGCCATGTTTTATAAAAATAGGTTCAGCCGCTTTTGAGATATGGAGCTGTTAGGGGGTAAAAAGCCCCTAAAATAACGGCGACACCTACTTTCAGAGCTGATATCTCTTTAACAGCCCAACCAATTTGCATGAAATCTTGCTAAGAACCATTCTAATTAATGTAGCTTGATTATAAAAAAACCTGCGTCCAAATCTGTTGAACCGTTTGGGAGCTACGATGCCACAAACAGATACTCAGATGGAAAAGTTAAAAAGCGTGAAATAAAAAAATAAATTAGAAATTTAAAAAACCCTCGACTCTAAACAGTCTGTAAAAAAACTTTAAAAAGTAAAAAATAATAAGTAATGGCCCTAAAGGCTGATTGTTTCATAAGTAGATAGTTAAATGAACACTGACACTAACTAAACTGACATAAAATACCCAGCTACTTAGCGGTCCCCGAAGTGTCAGTTTAGTTAGTGTCAGTGTTCATTTACTTAACTATGTACTTATGAAACAATCAGCCCTTAGGGCCACTACTTATTATGTTTTACTTTTTAGAGGATTTTACAGACTATTTAGGAGTCGAGGGTTTTTTAAATTTCTAATTATGTTTATAGTACTTAATGGTTTCGGAACCCTACACTGAGCATGGTCCGACATGCTCTTGCCCGATTTTTTTGTTACTGGTAACATACATACATACTTACTATGAAATTAAAATTGAAAATAATATTTCTTTGTTATACTAATATCAGACAAAACACTTTAGGAACAAGCGATATAATTAATCTTCATAGATTCCTATATGATGATATAAATGTGTATTAAATTAAGCTATATTTATATTTTTAAACAATTAGCTTTACAAAATGTTAGTCTTAAGTAAAATTGTATCATTTTGCAGAAATAAAATTATTTTCTTTCTTTCTTTCTTTCTTTCTTTTAACTACCGTTTATTTGCGAATTATTCAATTTACACTTTTGGGGCCAAAAAAACGTCGCGTATCTTTCAAAAACTGGTTTAGAGAAAGTGATGCAGATATTTGACGACACGCTAGCGTCGTTGGTAGTGACCTTGCCTTCGAAGCTAGAGGTCCTGGGTTCAATTCCCGGTAAGGGCAAATATTTGTGTGATGAGCACGAGTATTTGTTCCTGAGTCTTGGCTGTTTTCTATGTATCTAAGTATGTTTATCGTTGTAGTACAAGCCTAGAGCTTAGTTTGGGACTAGGTCAATTTGTGTGACATTGTCCCCTGATATTGTTATTGTTGTTGTTATATACATAGAAATATCTACTCTGCCCTGCTAACAAAAGGTAGTATCTCAGATAAAACTCCTGTAGCAAATGCAACCTTATAACCGATAGGATAGGATTGAACCTGCTTTTGCCATTGAATTTGTGATACTGCTTATTGCTTAAGGAGGGCAGTACTCTACATTCCCAACGCTTTCAGCTTACAGGATCATAAGAAATAGTTAATCAAGTAGAATGTGATTGGAATACTTTGTTTTGTTTGACCGACTTCTTTTGTTACACCCTGTATAAAGGAAGTTCGTAAACTTCTCGATTTCAAGGTAATCCGAGTGTACGTTATAAAGGAGTTTGTTGCTGTTTTGTATAGTATCAAACTCATCGCTTGAAAAATTTCCTTTATTAAGGCAAAGACACCAGTACTCGACAAAGGACTTATGTTCGACACTGATTCTTACTTAAAGAAGATAAGAGTTATTTATTTGTTTTGCAACAATCAATTTATAATCCTATGATCTTAGAATTAAAAGCTTCTGTCGATTATTGGTGCATGTCAGCTAAAAGTGTCGAACATTAGTGTTGTTACCTTAATCATCTTTTTCTTCATTTTAAAGCATGGAGAAAGACGAACGAGCCTCAGTTTTTTTTCTTAATCTATGTTGTTCTTGTTGTTGTTATTGTAGATTAAATTCATTTTATTTTGCGTGTGCTATTTAATTGTGTGCGTTGTTTCACTGGATGGTCCCACAGAACAATGCCAGCGTAATACTGAGTTGGAAACATTTTATTTCATTTCTTTCTTTGTTTTTAATTGGCTTTATATAATACTAGCGACCCGCCCTCGTTTCGCTCCGGATTAAAGTATTATACATATAAACCTTCCTCTTCAATCTCTCTATCTATTAAAAAAAACCGCATCAAAATCCGTTGCGCAGTTTTAAAGATTTAAGCATACATAGGGATATATTTTTTACATTTAATTGCAAAACAGCGCCTTACATTTTCTTAGTAGCTACGAATCACTTTTATGAGCATACCAAAATAAACAGGGTGTTTTTAGTCCCATAAATTCAACGCCTAAAGCATTTAAGAATATACAAAGGGTACGTGTTTTGTAACAATATTTCATAACTTCCTCCACACGCATCCGTAGGTAAGTTGGTTTTCTCTTTTGCGAAGGAAATTGAATCATAAACTGCGTACCTGAAAACTAACTTGTGGTTATGCGGAGCTCTGTAAACTTAATAAATTTGTTTTTTTTTACTTTTTTTCTCTGTATTGAGAAAAAAAATGTATAGTTTAAACTCAACTTATTTACTAGCTTTGTCCGCTGTTTGTTCTGCGTAAAATTGATCGTGATAAGTTTTGTATCTATAATAAAAAAACACTTAAGCAGTTTAGCTGTTAAGGCGTTGGACGTAAAAGACATTCAGATAAACCAAATTACTATTTACTAAAATCATGTTAAGAATAAGAATATGCAGGCTCTTATTGCCTATATCACTCCATTTTTATTATTAGATTGCATTTTATCATTTTGTCATCTCCGTCCGTCTGTTCATCCGTTAGTCCGTCCGCAGCTTAACTTAGAGACTAACTAGAAAGTTGTTATTTGGCATGAGTATTTATTAGTCACACCGACAAAGTGGTAAAATAAAATCTTGAAAACCTAATGTTTTTATGGTACACTTAAAGAAGGGGTGTTTTATTTTTCTCATGACGTGTAAAACTCTGAAAACGATCCTTAATGCAAGCGCATAATTGTAACGAATTTAAATGGAAGACTATCATGACTAAGTAGACATCATTGGTTCTTGAGATACAGGCGATTAAAGTTATTATACCTATAATCATCTAAGGTTGCACCAATTGACTTTAAGTAGAAAATTAGTTCATACTTGATGTTTTTTTTATGTTTGTAGTACTTAACGGCTTTGAAACCCTGCACTGAGCATGGTCCGACATGCTCTTGCCTGGTTTTCTTTTCTAAAAATAGCGAAATTATTTATAAAATACTTACATGCTACTGGATTTTAACTGGACTTTTACGTGCACGCTGACACGCTCTATCCACGTAGTAATTAAAACAAAACATAGATGGCGCTTAGATACCGCCATCTACCGTATTATAAAAGAACCACAAACTATCCCTGCCAGGCAACATCGCATGGCACAAACGCGGCTGTCAACTTTGAGACACGTAACTAAATGTTACAACGAATATATCTTTTGCTAGTTCTATTCGAAAGCCATAAGGGCTACAGTAACTGAGTATTTCGCTGGATGGCGCTGTTATCAACGAAGCTAACTTTTAACTTGCACCTGTCTGAAACTATAGATATTTATTTGAACTTGAAGTTGACATAGGGGGTCGCGTTTAAAAATAATAGAGCATTTATACTTATAGCCGAAAGACGTCCACTGCTGCTGGGCATTGTCTCCCTCCATGAATACACCCTTATTTAAAAAACGATTTTTGATGATTATTTTGATCACCCCATAGGTTTTGATCGATTTATACGTAGTAAATACAAAAAAAAACTCTCAATTACGAGTAGCATAAATACTTCTTACTCTCGAGAACAATCATTACGCAAATCCTTTTATTTCCAGGTTTGAAAAGTAAACTATAAAACTGGTCCTTAAGAGGAATGTAAAGCAAAAAAATCCATACAAACTGCGATAACGTTTTTCTCCCCTTAAATGTCGTCCGATTTTTACGATTTTTGAATAATGTTATGGATATTATAAAAATAAAACTATATCTGTAAGTTTTCTTTTTCAACTAAAACAAAACCAAAAAACAAAAGCGGAAACGTACAGAACTAGTTTTCCATAATATCTACAACATATTAAAAAATAGTGGAAATCGGATTAGACTTGGGGGGTGAGAAACGTTATCGCCTTGAGCTAAATTTGTATGGATTATTTTTGACAGTCCAACAAGATGGAGCGACGACCTTGTAAAAATCGCGGGAACGCGGTGGATGCGAAAAGCACAGGACCGGTCTGAATGGAGAGCCTTGGGGGAGGCCTATGTCCAGCAGTGGACGTCTTTCGGCTGATATGATAATGATATGATGATTTTTGACAGCTACTAGATTTAGGCATCGCTTCACAAGCCTCTTAAACACTTTTTAAAATATCTGGAACTTAACTATTTATTTTATAGGCAATCAAGACTGGTGCGAGACTAGCTTTACGTGGAAGGAAGGGAGGGAGGCCTTTGCCTATTAGTGGGAAATATAGGCTGTTAATTATCCGTTACAGATATTTAAATAATATCAATAATTATGTATGCATTTGTTGACTATTTACATTTTATTTATAAAAATCTATTATTAAAAGTATCTGTATTGACTTCTTGTGATTGGTCGAGGTATTGACAGTTATCGAGGACCAATCACAAGCAAGTATAATGCCGGGAATTTTAAAATATTTAACGGGCTTTTTAATGGGATGCTGGCCATTCGTTTTGGGGCATCGGCGATAGTCACTCGCTCGATATCATCGCTAAAATAGTGTTAATGCAGATATAAACTGTACTCCTGTAATTATAGCAATAAATCCGATCTTCAAATGGACAAAGTGGTTTTTATATTTGAAAGTCCTTGCTCTTGAGTATGGAACCAAAGTGCGGTTCACATATCTAACTAATTTCAAGGTCTGGGTGAAAATTATTATGTGAATTATTTCATGAAATTTGACATAACTCATTGCAATTTCGATAATTCAATAATGCTTAAATTTTCGTGCAATCTGTTGCTCCCAAAACAAAAAATAAATAAAAATCAATGGAGACAACTCGTTTAGTCACAATAAGTAAGCCATAACAATGTATTCCTATTAAATGTTTCTCATTTCACATCTAATTACAAGTATCTTAATGCGCATGTCTGCTAAACTACGTCCACCTTAGTTCGACGGGGGCGAAGTTGCGTCACAAGCTAGTTCTACCACTCCTACCTACTTAACCGTTTTCAAAGTTTGACCTTAGTCTGGCGAATTACGAGTATAAAAACTAGATCATAATGCATCAAATTATCATTTGCAACGAGCAAACAACAAATCATGTTCTCTAAAGTGAGTAGCGATAACAATCAAGAATTAATTTTGGTCTAGTAATAGATAATGGAGATGGAGAGCCTTGGGGGAGGCCTATGTCCAGCAGTGGACGTCTTTCGGCTGATATGATGATGATGATGATGAATAGATAATTAATTCTTGTTTTATCTTCCAGATTGTAGCCCTTTGCGCTTTCGTGGCTGTAGCCCAGGCTGGTCTCCTGCCCGAGCCACACTACTCCTCGGCTGCCGCCGTCTCCTCCCAGAGCATTGTGCGCCACGACCAGCCACAAGCCATCGCCCATAAGCTGGTGGCTGCCCCCGTCGCCTACCACGCCGCTCCCGCCGTTGCCTACCACGCTGCCCCTGCCCCCATCGCCTACCACGCCGCCCCTGCTGCCGTCCACTACACCGCTCCCATCGCCAAGGTCGCCGTAGCTCATGAAGAAATCGTAAGTTCATTCCACTGTTCATTTCGATAGAATATGTATTAATGTAACTACAATGTTTAAATTGGTTTTATTGCACAGGCTCACCCCAAGTACGAGTACTCGTACTCCGTCGCTGACGGACACTCCGGCGACAACAAGTCGCAGCAGGAGAGCCGCGACGGCGACGTCGTGAAGGGCTCGTACTCGTTCCACGAGGCCGACGGCTCCGTCAGGACCGTGGAGTACACCGCCGATGACCACAGCGGCTTCAACGCCGTCGTGCACAACTCTGCCCCCACCCCCGCTCCCGTCGTTGTCAAGACCCCTGTCTTCTCTGCCCCTACCTACTACCATCATTAGATAGTCCTATTCAAATATGCCAAATCGAACTGATGTCTAGTTCATTTATTTAAAAATAAACGTAAGCTACAGAAAATTTGATTTTTTTATAATTTTACATACGTCATATTCTGACGCTAAGTGGCTGGGGTATTTTATATTATTTCATTTACCTTAGTGGTCCCCCGCCATGTCACTTTAGTTAGTGTCAGTGTCCAGTTAACTATATACTTATCAAACAATCAGCCCTTAGGGCCACTGCTTATTATTTTTTACTTTTTAGAGGTTTTTTACTGAGTATTAGGAGTTGGGGGTTTTTTAGATTTTTAATTAATTTTTTTATTTCACGCTTTTTAAACTTTTCCATCTGAGTGTCTGTTTGTGGCATATAGCTCCCAAACTGATGAATGGATTTGGACGCAGGTTTTTAAATAAATAAAATTGGTTGGGTTTTTAAAGAGATATCAGCTCTGAAAGTAGGTATCGCTGTTGTTTTGGGGGCTTTTAATCCCCTAAATACTCCATATCTCAAAAACCTTACGCGTCAAACTTATAACACCCCTCTTTAAGCATCGTTTTTCGGGGTGAAAAAGCGTAAATACCGAAATGTTTAATGATAAAAAGACATTATTACATTTTTATAAATAATAACGAATGGTTAAAATAACCGCTAAGAAGATTTTGCTTCTCTGCACTTTACCTGTATGCCTAAGATTTTGCCCTCAAATCTTATTTTGCTCCAAAATAATAATTATTAATATAAAACATTTCATGGCCTATTTTCTACTGGCTTAAAACGATATTGCCTTTGACGTGTTTCCGTGTCAACGTTTTGATAACTCTTATTTACTTGAGAGTAATACTAAATGACGTCTAAGGCGATATCGTTTAAATCAAGTGGAATAGAGGCGTAGTTCATTGTTTATCATGCAATAGCTCCTTTAGGTTTGGGCATAGTCTGTAAAACTAGCATAAGATCGAATGAGAGTGAAAAAGAAGAAAGAAGAATGAAACGATTTGATTTATGAATCAGAAGAGATAAAATGTTTCAAAAACTTAAAATTGTCTTCAAAAAGCAAAAAAACAACGTCTTTTTAAATAATAGGTAAGTCCTTGTTACCCATCATTTTAAAGGAAGTTATTTTTTGCTTTAGTATTTTAAAACATTTATTTCTTTTCATACCTTTTAGAGATCATAATAATACTGTTATGTCGTCCGACATCACAATTAGTAAGAAATAAGCAACGCCACGGGAAAATCATCGTCCTATGTTTCAAATATTTGAATGTGCTTTGTCATAGTTGCTCAACTATCTTGATCGAGATAATTTTAACGCCACCCTTGAAATTGGTACCATTGAGTAGTTCCGGAGGCCATCAATGGTCTCCATCATCATTTCTACTAGCTAGAGTCACTGATAATACTAAAATCGCTATGTCCTATGCTGCCCTCCTAAGCTAAAACACAGTATGTCAGATTCAATTGCCAAAGTAGATTCAATCTTCTCTTGTTAGTAATAAGGTTTTGATTGCTACAGGAGACTTATTTGACATACTGCTATTTGGCTTAGCAGGGCAGTATATTTGAGAATTCCCTCGATTTCTCCAAGATCCCGTCATCAGATCTTGAAGTGTTGAAAATGTGACTAACTAGAAAGTATAACAATTAAAACAAAAAAAAATTGTCCAGCAGTCGTTGAGTAATCAGCGAACATACATAAAACAAATCCGACGAATTGATAACCTCCGCCTTTTGAGGGTTCCGTAGTCAAATTAGGAACCCTTATAGTTTCGCCATGTCCGTCCGTCCGCAGAGTAGCTCAGAGACTCTTAGTACTAGAAAGCTGTAATTTGGCGTGAATAAGTCACGCTAACAAAGTGGTTACATAAAATGTTGAAATATCTTTTTTTAGTGTACCTCCCCTACCCTTAAAGTGGGGATGTATTTAATTTCTCGTCTATCTCATAGTGTGGATGTCGTTTGGCGTGAGGCGTCTATAAAAGCGCATATACCAAATTTCAAAGAAAAACTATCATGACTAAGAAGACATTACTAGTTTTTGAAATACAGGCAATTAAAGTGTATACATTATATACCAACTTAAATCATCTAAGACGGCACCAAATAACATTAAATGGAAAATTTGTTATAACTTGTTGATTTTTGTGTTTGTAGTACTTAACGGCTTCGGAACCGTACACGAGCAGGGTCCGACATGCTCTTGTCCAGTTTTTTTATGATACCTTACAAACAGTTCACTAACATCTGTAATTGCTACACACCAATTTATATTTTTAATTTTCTTTTGTTATATGCTCTTTAATTTTATTGAACATCATTTACAGATTTTTAGGCTATAGAGGGGGGGGGGCACACTTGACTGTAACAAAAATTTGCGCTTTAAAGCTTAACATTTTACAAATGGATCCTTTAATCGAAAAATTGATTTCACAAAAAAAAAACAAAATTAGTTACACGAGAGCAAAATACATTCCCACGTTGCATGGAGGGGAGGTTCACTAAATTCAAGATAGAGATTCAGAGAAGGTAATATAAAAATTCATGCTAAATTTCATTTTTTTAGTACTATAAGAGTCTCTGAACTAGGCTGCGGACTGACGGACGGATAGGGCGAAACTTTAAAGGTTCCAAGTTTGACTACGGAACCCTAAAAATGTGATGTATTCCGGATTTAAAAGTAGTAAAAATAAAGATAACCATGCCTTTATGATAACAATTTTATTATTAAACGTCACAAACTTGTTTATTTATTTTTTATTTATTTAATATAAGTACATCCACATCGTATATATTGTAGCACTTCAAAGACATGATTTAGATTGTAGGTACATTATTCTGATATACACGACAATTACGGAGTACATAACATTCACCATGGAGTAAGAGCATCTGTGTGAAACTAATCTACTTATATATTAAACGTACTTAGTTTAGGTGTAACTTTATTTCTATTACAACTATAAAAGCAACAACAAAAAATAGAAAGTAATTAATGAAAATAAGTAACAATAAGTAACTAACTAACAAGAGAGATGATTTTGAATTTGAATGGAATGAGCCGGTCATGGTAGATATCTTATCTATCGAGTTATTTTTGTTTACAGCAGCATTGTAATGTTTACAAATTCGTACCATTGGCGACTGCGATCCGATGTTAGTTCTAGTTAAGGGAACGGAAAACGGTTTAGGTATAGGTCGCCTGGGATAGTTACTAGGTGTGAACAAGGAAACTCTTTCTAGTATATTTCTGCATTTCACCTGCCCATTGATCACTTTATGCAGAAAACATAGATCCAACATTCGTCGCCGATCATAGAGGCTAACCATTTTAAACTTAGTAAGACGAGAGTTGTACATATTTCGATGGGAATATCCGCTGGTACTAAACGCGAGATATCTGGTAAAGGCTCTCTGTATGCTTTCTAATCGCTGTGAGTGGACACTATAGTAAGGGTTCCATACCACAGAGGCGGTTTCTAAGTGGCTGCGTACCAGAGAATTATACAGAATTATTTTTGTTTGAACCAATTCAAAATCGTTACTATTTCTTTTTATAAAACCAAGCATCTGGGCAGCCTTTTTGACTATAGCATCGATATGAGAATGAAATGTTAGTCTACTGTCAAGTGTGACTCCAAGATCTCTAATATTATCAACTTTCAGCAGTTGCACACCTCCAATCTCATACCTAGTAAGTAACAAGCGGCTTTTTCTTCCTGCCAAATTTAATAAAAAAACACTTGCTTGCATTGAGAGACATGCGGTTCACTCTACACCAGGACACGATGCTGTTCAGATCTGTTTGTATAAGGGTTGTGTCTATGTTATTAATTAAAGGCTTATAT
Source organism: Acleris holmiana (assembly GCA_949316455.1). NCBI lineage: Eukaryota > Metazoa > Arthropoda > Insecta > Lepidoptera > Tortricidae > Acleris > Acleris holmiana. The sequence continues at coordinate 1,325,969 of OX438767.1, forward strand.
AATTTTAGGTCGTCTGCGTACAGTAAATATTTGCAGTGCTTTATATGATCAGTGATATCGTTTATAAAAATCGCGAACAGTACTGGCCCAAGGTGGGATCCTTGCGGAACCCCGGATCCAGGGTAAAAAGTATCAGATGTATAACCATTGATCACAACATTTTGAGGTCTCTTATTTAAATATGTCTCGAACCACTTGAGCAAACAGCCACCAACCCCGAAGTGATGCAGTTTCTGAATTAGGATATAGTGATTGACCTTATCAAATGCAAACTTGTTAATGTCCTAGTTATATAATTAACTAGGACATTAACAAGTTTGTAACGACAAATCTATTTGCGTTAAGGCTCTTATGAATTTATGTCGTAACGTAATACAAAATTTAGAACAGATAACAGATATAATTTATCTTGTTAGTCTATGAGACACTCGATGTAATGTCATAATTAGCGCAGCTTGTTAGATATTGCAATCGGTAAAGTCAATAACGAACTAAAATTTAGTTCAGAAAAGTAGCTCAAAGATTTATACTGTAGTTTCTTCCTGTATTACTTTTCAAGTTAACTTTCCAAGGGGTCGAGGAACAAAATAATGAGAGGCGTTTGTTATTTCGAAACCAGACGTGTATTGCTAGTAATAAATAATTATAATCAGTCAACATTCATTCATTTCAATTGCACTTGAGATTATGATACTGAATTAATGGTGGTAGTAGGTAGGGGCAGCGTAGACAGGGGTCTTGATGACGACGGGAGCGGGGGTGGGCGCAGAGTTGTGCACGACTGCGTTGAACCCGCTGTGGTCATCAGCGGTGTACTCCACGGTCCTGACGGAGCCGTCGGCCTCGTGGAACGAGTACGAGCCCTTCACGACGTCGCCGTCGCGGCTCTCCTGCTGGGACTTGTTGTCGCCGGAGTGTCCGTCAGCGACGGAGTACGAGTACTCGTATTTGGGGTGAGCCTGTGCAATAAAAACAATTTAAACATTGTAGTCACACTAAACCATTTTCTTAAGAAATTAAAGTGGAATGAACTTACGATTTCTTCATGAGCTACGGCGACCTTGGCGATGGGAGCGGTGTAGTGGACGGCAGCAGGGGCGGCGTGGTAGGCGATGGGGGCAGGGGCAGCCTGGTAGGCGACGGGGGCAGCCACCAGCTTGTGGGCGATGGCTTGGGGTTGGTCGTGGCGCACGATGCTCTGGGAGGAGACCGCGGCAGCCGAGGAGTAGTGCGGCTCGGTCAAGAGACCAGCCTGGGCTACAGCCGCGAAGGCGCACAGAGCAACAATCTGTTGAATGACAATGATATTAGAAATGTCCCAAACACAAATCACGTCTTCATTCCCAAAGTGGGGTAGGCAGAACTACAAAAATACCAACAACTCAAAAGAGACTTGTTGATTATTTCTTTAACCACGTGTTCTACAATAAGGCATGTGACAGGTAGCAAGCCGATCGCCTTACAGTACTTCAAGCCTTTTCTCCCTTAGTCGCCTCTTACGACATCCACGGGAAGACTTGGAGTGGCACTATTCTAACCCGGCATCCACACGGGAAAATAAGTCCAAAATATGTGATTGTATTTAAAATTCCAAAAGCAATTTTCATATTTAGTCATAAAACTTACTTTGGAGATCATGTTGGTATTGATGCAGATACGTCTAAACTGTAAATGATATATTCCGAGTACTGTGTGCCAGTTTTATACCTGTTTTTTGCCGTAGACAGTGCTTTAGCATTGCGGAGTGTAAGTTACCGGACGAGTCGATGCGGCCTTGCCCCGAGGCATATCGCTGATACAACATATTGATCAGTTAGTAATGCAGTTCGTGTATCAGACCGGAAGTCTCACAGCCAGTGAGGCAAGAATCCAGAATCAAGAATCTATTGATTCTGGCTTTGATGACACTTTGTGCAATTAAAATAATTATGTAGAAACCTTTTTTACTTTTTGTTTTTAAATACAATTAACATGCATGTAACAATATACTTCTAGTGTGTAACGAGTATTTACCTTTGTCAAGAATGTTAAGTCAAGATTCTGGTCAGGGAGAAGCACACGTAAATGGACTTCAGCCCGGATTGCCTGTTGTTTGCCTCTCTGCTTCGCTATGATCGTCAGAGTAGCTCTCTGTCACTTAGATAAACAATTTATACAACTATGCCAAATCTCTTCATATAATTTTTGAATAATAAAAACCTAATTATCTGTTTGATCGTCATCATAGCTAACTAACTACTTGGTATATTTTTGCAAATTATTTAATAAATTTTAAAATTCAAATAATTTTATTTGTAAAACATAGGTGTAAACATAGATGGATTGTTGGCTTAGTTAGGATCAGGGCTGGGATTATACACGGTAATAACGATATCGAATTTGACGTGTTTCCGTATTGTCAACGTTTTCATAACTCTTATTATCATTTACTATAATGGCGACTGTGACATAAACGAATCTGAAACACGTCAAACACTATATAGTTATAACGCAGTTGAATAGAGGCCCAGTATGTTTGCCGTAAGTCATACAAATAGCTACAATTAGCATGCAGCATGTATCATTACAAACTAATATATATTAAAGTAAAAATTAATCGCTTAATGTATGTACGCGTATAACGTTTGAACCACTCCCCTAAGTTGGATAATTATTGGGTCCACCCGGATCGCTACCACCATCTTATCCATTAACCACCCGCCAAGCAACAGTGTTCGCATTGTTGTGTTCCGGTGTGGGGATAAGACAACCGGTGAAATTACTAGCATAGAGGCATTCCATCTTAGTACTCAGGGTTGGCAACGCATTTGAGGTCTTAAGAATTCAAATGTCTATGGGTCTCAGATTCCACTTACCATCAGGTGGCCTGAAGGCTCGAGTGCGTTCTCACTAACTTAAAAAAAAATGCTGTCTTCCTTTAGGTCAGAACAAGGTGTGTATCACAAAAAAAATCCCCCTGGATTGTAAGCGGGGTGAAGCCGCTAGCGGGCTGCTAGTTATAAATAAAAATGAATCGCCAAAATGTATGTACGCTCGCAGTACCGATCAAAAAATTGCAGTTTTATGAGATCTCATTTTTGTATAACGAATAAAATAGGCAGACTGTTTTATCACGATACTTATATTAATTCAAATTCATAATATTTATTTGTCTAAAATACACTGCAACACAAAAAACATAGTAAACTTAAAAAAAGAAAAGAAAATCGACACAAAACCACGATCAGGGCTGGGATTCTACACGGTAATAACGATATCGTAGGGGAAACTTGCTTAATTCGTACCCCCTAAGGAAAAATGAGAAAAAACATAAAATATAACAAAAACAGGAAGATGTGACTTATGTTTTAATAAACTTTATTCTATGGGTATTCAACAACAGTACCATATTGCACTTACAATTCGTAAACTTTAGAGTAATAATCATTTTATTTTTAAGTGGAAAAAGTACGATTTAGGATTATGTACGCCTAATTTGTACCACGGTATTCCTTAATCGTACTTGGTTATCTTATAATTAGTTTCAGTCTCAAAATCACAGCAAATCAACTAAAGATACGTCTTAATATTACTAGATAAATATTTTTTAATTCTGCATAGCAAATCTTATAGTTTTCTATAATTCTTTACAGTCATCACATATGTAATTACGAGCATTTTTATCAACTCCAGTACAAACCTCGTGAACCCAGGTCTCACAGTGGGTGCACTGAATCATATCTTCTTTTCGATTTTCTTCGCACAACTTACAGCACCAGTTTTCTAAATTTTCTTTTTTTTTTGTTTTCTTTACATTCTTTTTCTGTTTGGTAACTACCGCCATATTACATCACATCTGCAGATGCCACCAAATAATTATTTTGTTTTTCTTCTTTTCTATTAAGTATAATAGAAATATATAACAACATACCTTTTTTGGCTCTAAAACTCAGGAAAATAAAAGCATCCATAAGAATCAATTCTCTAAATTACTAACTATACTGTAATTCTATGGAACTTGCTAACTATGTAAACAAACAATATATTGAAATTGACAACTAATGTCAATTTTAGTATGGCGGCTTGTTTACATAGTTAGCAAGTTCCATAGAATGACACTTTAAGTGTATCTATGTCAATTTTTGGCACCAGAATAATTACTTATTGTAAACAATAAAGAGGACACATTGTAGGTATTCAACGGTTTCGTATATTTACAATAAATAATGGTTCAACAATATCACAGTTTAGTGGTGGTAGTAGACGGGGGCTTTGAGGACGACAGGGGCGGCCTTGACGACGACTGGGGCGGGGGTGGGCGCAGAGTTGTGCACGACGGCGTTGAAGCCGCTGTGGTCATCGGCGGTGTACTCCACGGTCCTGACGGAGCCGTCGGCCTCGTGGAACGAGTACGAGCCCTTCACGACGTCGCCGTCGCGGCTCTCCTGCTGGGACTTGTTGTCGCCGGAGTGTCCGTCAGCCACGGAGTACGAGTATTCGTATTTGGGGTACGCCTGTAAACAATAGTGTATAATATTCAAGATGAATTGTAATTATAGGTCAACTGCTGTGTCAAGAAATACTTTTTGTATATACAAACATTCAAATATTTGCGAAACATCAAATAGTGACTCAAAAAACCATTGCATTATCAGTGCATAGAACTTACAATTTCTTCTTCGTGGTGGGCGACGACCTTGGCGGTGGGAGCGGTGTAGTGGACGGCAGCAGGGGCGGCGTGGTAGGCGATGGGAGCGGGAGCAGCGTGGTAGGCGACGGCGGGGGTGGCGTGGTAGGCGACGGGAGCGACCAGCTTGGCGGTGTGCGGCTGCTCGTCGTGGCGCACGATGCTCTGAGACGAGACGGCGGCGGTGTACGAGTAGTGCGGCTCCGGCAGGAGACCCGCCTGGGCCACGACCGCGAAGGCGCACAGAGCGACAACCTGTTGAAAAACATTGTTACATTATTCTATCTATTGGTCAGTTCCATTTAAGAACGTAAAAAGTATCCATAATTAGTGACTTACTTTGGAGAACATGTTGGTAATGATTCAGATACGTCCAAACTGTAAATGATATTGTTTTAATGTTGTGCGCTAGTTTTATACGCGAATTTTGCGGTAGGCTTTGCACTGAGGGGCATGAATAACCTGTCGAATCGGCGTGACCTAGCCGCGGGGCACATTGATCATTGAACATTTTAGATATTGATAAGAAAGTCAATCCTCTTAATTCTCCCTATTGTTTAAATTTTCAACCCAACTGCGTCAGAAGGGTAGTTATGTTTTTCTTGATAATGCTGAAGTATGTATTTATGTCTATTTTATTGAACCGTTCTTTAAGCATAAACGGTTTGATAGATTTTTACATCATTATGGGGTGTCTCGTCTTGGTTGTGGGGTTTTTATTTAAAGTTTCAGTGAGATCTGAGTTATGTTTTTAATATAATGTTAGTCGTGCGTCCAAAAGTAAACGGTCGCTATTCAAAATAACCTTACAGGGCGAGTGATTCAATTCAATTCACTTTTTTGTTGGTTTTTGTAACAGCAACAAAAACCAACAAACAAATGACTACAATAATGACGGCAATTTTATACTCCGTCAGGACTAATGCTTTTGACAAACGAATGAAATCCCCAATCTCATATCACTTCAGATCAAAATGTCTTGCGGTTTAACGATTACTATATTCATATCTATGGATACTAGAATAAAGACCCTCTATAGTTTTGTCAGCTGTTGCCAATTTAAACTCATAACCTTAAAACAATCGGTACTGAAAAAAGTTCTCATAGTAAAATTGGTTGTAATAACGCTGATAATTTATTTCGGTTTCTGAACGCATTTCAGAGCACTAATGATTATGTGCGTAGATAAAGTTTGTTCATTTTTAAATTATAAGCAAACAAGCTTTGCTTTAAGCGTTTTTCCTTTATGTGGTTTTGTTCTTTAAATGAAAAGTCATCATTAAGCCTTATTTTACCACAAAATGACACTATTCTATATATTGATACCATTTTTTTTTCCAAAATATAATTCGGATTAAGCTAGAAACTTTGTATACTATTTAGCGTGAAATTATAGTGAATGGGGATGTTACCAATTATAGCAAAGTAGATGTTAATTACTAGTAGGTAGTGGTTTTAACCACTAAATTTAATAATACCCTATTCTATAATATCCTTATATTATTTTTAATTTCCATGGACTTATCATACCAAAGTGTCAAATTGTCCCATTCTTCAAATTAACGAAATTCGTTATGTTTTTTACATAAAACGTCATAACCATAATATTTTCTAAATAGGTACCTAAAGATTGAATTGCCCAATTCCTTCAAATACGGAATGACAGAAACACAGACAAAATATTAAAACAACTCAAACTAAAAACTCCTTAATGGCAAAAAGCCAAAAAAAAAAATCACGAGCGGTATTCTCAAATAGAGAATTTGATATTGATATTTCCTGTTCAATGGTTAACTATAGATTGTATACCAAAAGATTACCGTCTCAACAGAAAACCTCCTCAAATGGGTAGTTCTACCAGCGTTTAAACCGCTTTGACTTCGGTGTCGCATTTTTAACCATTTCCCTGTACGAGTAGGATAACCATTTTCGGTTATTTTCTAGGAGTCCAGGCATTCTTCAAAATTCGTCAAAGCGGTTGAAACGCTGGTAGAACTACCCAAATGTAGTTATTTTGGTATTTTGGTTGTTTTAAGCAGTGTTGTTTTTACCATAAAAGTGTTTTAAAGCTTAGGCATGATAAGACTAAGGGCGAGTTTTTTGATCAGTAGTTAAAGTAACTAATTGTTAAAAATCGTAACTACTGGTAAAAGCTCAAGGAAATGTGTAAAATTTTCGATATTTTTTTCTAATTCTAACAATTTACTCGAGTTAATTACTTAACTAATCAAACAACACGCCCTAAGCTATGAAATTCGGCTTTATTAAAATACTGGTATTAAAAAAAAATAGGCATTCTGCAGAGAGCGTCGGTGGCTTAGTGGCTCAGGGAGTCGAGTCGTGATCGTAAGCTACCGAGTTTGATCCCCGCGGTTACCATGTACCAATGAGTTTTTCTAACTTGCACTTAGCATTACCCGATGCTCTTACGGTGAAGGAAAAACATCGTGAGGAAACCTGCACATTCGAACAGCTGAGTGTGTAAGAGGACAATTGCACAAAAGATCCTAAAGGCGTCGAAGTGTATCCGATAGGGCCCATCTGTAAGATAAGATAAAATAAGAAGGCATTCTGCAATTTAAGTATTTTGAGACCAACAAGTTTTGAGATCTTGGAATATTGATAAAGAGATAAAATGCAATTTAGTTGTTATAAGCCCAAAGTCATTATTATTCATTACTAGCGACCCGCCAGCGGCTTCGCCCGCTTCTATTTTTTTTTTCAGATCACTTAGGGGTATGAAAAATAGATGTTGGCCGATTTTCAGACCAACCCGATATGCACACAAATTTTTATTAAAATCGGTCCAGCCGTTTCAGAGGAGTTCAATAACGTACACCGTGACACGAGAATTTTATATATTAGATAAACATCATCCCGAGTCACTCTAATGTTGAGGATAGGCATTTTCTATTGCAAGCCGCTTAAACTTACATAATTTTCCCTCCTTCAGAGCTAGCAACCCTGCTTAGTCGCACCCTTAGATCATGTTTCTTCCAAGTTCCCGGACAAATATATTTTAGGACTCAGCTTTTTTTCTATACCTGTGTAGCTTTTCGCGCATTTAGCATTTTATAAAAAAAAGACTATGTAAATAATAACGACATTGTTCATTGTCATTTGGGAACAAAATACTAGGTACAGCAACTTCTTCAAACGAAACTTTTAAACGAATGTGATTTTTTGTGTGAAATGCAATTCTTTATTTAATTGACATACACTGTTATTTTTATAATTTGTAGGTTATTTCAAAATATGACACTTATTTACAAAAAATGAATACACGTCTCGGCTGCAAATATGCAAATATGCATATTATGGGACTTTATTCCATAAAAAAGGTGGTGGAAACACTCTTAGTAGAAAAGTGACATGAGCACGATATATTGTGATAGGCAAAAACTGCAAAGCGGAACTTAACCATCATTTTAATTTGGTCAGAGTTTATTCCATTTATGTTTTTTTTGATAACGTCACTTCTTTTAACACACGTTATAATATCGACCGAAGAAAGGTTATAAAATAATAATGCAAAAAATTCCTTTCTCGTAGTGTCACATTATAATTTGTAATACAAGCATAGAAATGCAATTTTCATCTGTGTTGATCAAAAACTAAGGTTTAATACCCGGAAAGTGGGAGTGGGCTATTGTGAAGTCGAAATGTTGTGTGTTTAGCAAGATAACCCTAGTTATTTGCATCTTGTGACGTTGAACCCTTCGCTACGCCAAGGATCCTATATTTTAGATGTCTTCGTTTGTATGTGTATTATGGATTCAATACGCATCACTCACACCGCATGACATATCAATTGTACAACTTTACGTCATACATAATTTTATACCTCTGTGTGTTGCTATTATCTGATAGCATACAAAATTGACGTTTCGATTAGTCAATTTTGTCATCAGAGCAACCGTTAAAAGTAAAGAAATAAAATAAGAAGGGACACGAACTATTAAACGCTTTTGTATATTAAGAATAAATAATTTTTCAACAATATAACAGATTAGTGGTGGTAGTAGACGGGGGCCTTGAGGACGACAGGGGCGGCCTTGACGACGACCGGGGCGGGGGTAGGCGCTGAGTTGTGCACGATGGCGTTGAAGCCGCTGTGGTCATCGGCGGTGTACTCCACGGTCCTGACGGAGCCGTCGGCCTCGTGGAACGAGTACGAGCCCTTCACGACGTCGCCGTCGCGGCTCTCCTGCTGCGACTTGTTGTCGCCGGAGTGTCCGTCAGCCACGGAGTACGAGTATTCGTATTTGGGGTACGCCTGTAAACAATAGTGTATAATATTCAAGATGAATTGTAATTATAGGTCAACTGCCGTGCCAAGAAATACTTTTTGTATATACAAACATTCAAACATTTGCGAAACATCAAATAGTGACTCAAAAAACCATTGCATTATATTGTCAGTGCATAGAACTTACAATTTCTTCTTCGTGGTGGGCGACGACCTTGGCGATGGGAGCGGTGTAGTGGACGGCAGCAGGGGCGGCGTGGTAGGCGATGGGAGCGGGAGCAGCGTGGTAAGCTACGGTGGGGGCGACGTGGTAGGCGACAGGGGCAGGAGCAGCGTGGTAGGCGACGGCGGGGGCGGCGTGGTAGGCGACAGGGGCAGGAGCAGCGTGGTAGGCGACGGCGGGGGCGGCGTGGTAGGCGACGGGAGCGACCAGCTTGGCGGTGTGCGGCTGCTCGTCATGGCGCACGATGCTCTGAGACGAGACGGCGGCGGTGTGCGAGTAATGCGGCTCCGGCAGGAGACCAGCCTGGGCCACGGCCGCGAAGGCGCACAGAGCGACAACCTGTTAAAAAACATTGTTACATTATTCTGTCTATTGATCAGTTTCATTTAAGAACGTAAAAAGTATCCATAATTAGTGACTTACTTTTGAGAACATGTTAGTAATGATTCAGATACGTCCAAACTGTAAATGATATTGTTTCAATGTTGTGCGCTTGTTTTATACTCGAAATTTGCGGTAGGCTTTGCACTGGGGGCATGAGTGAGTAACCTGTCGAGTCGGCGCGACCTTGCCTCGGGGCACACTGATCGTAGGTAAAATACCAAAATTGATAAAAAGACAAGTTTTATTCTCTTATTATCTGTTAGTAATAAAACGTACATTTAGCGGGGGACTTTTTATACGACCTCGTAAGTTAGTAATTGCTTACCATTTTAATTTTACAAAGGATAGTTTCTATAAGTACCTAAAAGAGAATGAAAAGGAATGTGGAATCTCTTAAATAAATTTATCAACTATATTTCAGTCGACAACCAGTACAAAACGTACGTAGTTTAAAAGGACAAAAAACAAACATTTTGATGTTTTTATTTATTTTTATTATCAATTAAAACGAAAAATGTATGCTTATCATGTACTTGTTCGATTTGATTAATGTGCTTAAATACATAAAAGTATTTTGCAGTGCAAGGTTTGCGAAAAACGTAATTTTTTAAGGTCATATAATGGCACCGGAACCCACCACAAGGTCATAGTCTGCAATGCTCATTTTTTTCAAATAGCTTATCCTTCTTAATATGGAAACGGCGAGTTTTTGATATAATTTTTAATAATTCAGTCATTTCCATTAGGGAGAAGTTTGCCTATGTACAGTCAAGGTCATAAATATGTATACACTTTAGTACCTTGTCACTTTAATCGCTGTGACAATTTCATATGGCAGTTGAAACATGACGTTAAATAGTCAAGGTATTAAAGTGTGTACATATTTATAACCTTGACTGTACATTACCTTAATTGATGCAAATATGTTTTTTAATTGTTTATGTGCAAAGAACGTTTAGTTTTGTTTATATACATTCAATTTATGGCAATAATATCATAATATTATAAAGAAGAGTGTTAAACTCGTGTGAAAGTATGAATGGCACCCTCGAACTGTAAGGACCACTCGCTTGCGTTCGTGCAGCCTAAATATCTCAGCATGCAATTAACCACCTTTACTCTTTTAATCAAGGTAGGTAAATGCATTTGGTGGTTAATAGACACTCACCAACCAAGAGTGCCTGGAATTCCCACAAAAAACCCAGCTATTCTCCTTCCACGCCATTGTTGGCAAGGACCGGCAGGTTCTGCTTGCGCATTTGACTACGACCCTCAGGCTCCTCACCAAGCGCTCCAGGAGAATTTAGGATGCTCACAGTTCTGCGGACATATTATTTGGATGGCTTCGGTCCCACAACCCTGCCACCTGGTCCACTATTTCGTCAAGCAAACACGCGTAGCGCCGTCGTGCTTGCCTTGTTCGCCTCTTACAGATTATGGGAGGAAGTCGGTCATCCTCTCGCTCCTGCTCCGCGGCCTCATTCCGCGTTATCACTGACATACAGAAGGATAGCCTAGGCGTCTTAAAACCTTTCACTGTAGAGCATCGTCGATACAAATGGCCGACACCGAGAGTTCTCCACCCACTATAGCTGCACATACTTCAACGATGTCCACTGCTGCGTGACACTCGTGGCAACCAGTGATTGCCTCTTGGCGTGCCACTCGGTGCCTGAACAAAACGGATGTGATCGGTGAGCACCCTGCACCAGACCGAAGATGCTAGTGCCCCATGTTTCCAGGCATTGTCGCTTGACTTTCATCTTTTGGCGCTTGGTTAACTATATTAAGAACATCAATTCAGTTATTGTATTTCTCAACTCCATCCTTAGCTGACACCAAAAGAACCACATTACTTTACCACGCCAATGGATACAGAAGACTCTTGCACGCAGGTGTTGAGTGACAAACAAGATGTTTTCGATCAAGAGAGTAATAGATGTTTAACCAAGGTATGAAAATAATTGTCATCTCTTGCAAAAACTTGTAGTACCTATACTCAAAGCGGGAAGTCAATGTACTATTTACACTATAACCTTGCACGAGTGGGTTAGTGATGTTGTATGCAACAGGCACAAATAGTTTTCACTTAAGTAACACTTGTGCAAAAATTATAAGCTTTACCCTTAAAACAATTTTAAAGCCGAATTTATTAAAATAAAAAATCTATCTGTGTCGTAATATTAATATCTGTTTGTTTGTCTATCTAAACGTCATATCATATTTACTAGAAAATATCAAAGTTACGAAATTATTTTTATATACATACCTTTGGATATTTATTTATACAGTGCACTAAGATCAATGATAAAATAAGTAAAAAAAAGTAGTTATAAACAAAGGAATTGTTTATAACACCGAGCATACTCGTAGCTGGCAGTCAATGTGTTAAGATACTCTCAAAGTGCCATTTTACGTGTCCTCATATTTTTATTTAAAGCCCATAATATGTGCTTTAAATAAAAATATGATTATGTAATAACTAAATTGAAAGGAAACCCACCACGACTAAATAGACTTGAACGGTTCTGGCCTATACGCAACTAAAGTGTAAGTCTAGTGATGGATAGAAGATAGTTTTTGTGTTTGAAGTAACGGTGTCATAGCTACACAAACATCTTTTGACATGATCTTGCCCGGTTTTATTTGGAATTGTATTTGGCATATAATAATATACTTAGGATGATCGGTCCTTAACGAATGTTAACGTAGCAAGAGTAATTTTCGTATAATTAATTAGCGATTATATAAATATTTATTTGGACAAATTTTAAATTTGACCAAATGGTCAGATTTTATAAAAAACTTTTGAAAGATTTGCCTTTCAATAGAATAACCCACTAAAAGAAAAAACCCTTGGTAAGAAGTATATGACTAAGTTATTTGTTAAGTTACCTATTGACTTAAGAGAAACCTAAACAGCTAAAGCATAGATTTTCAGCAATAAAGGACCATTGTTCGATACTGACTCTAATTCAAAGAAAATAAGAGTTATTTAAGGTATTTGTTTTGCAGCAGTCAATTTATAACCCTCTGATCTTTGAATTAAAAGCCAACCATGATTGGTGCATGACAGCTAAAAGTTTCAAACACTGGTGTTGTACATAAACTTATTATCTCTTTAAAAAAAATTGGAATCATTAGTTATTTTAAAAAATAAAGAGGACACATTGTAGGTATTCAACGGTTTCGTATATTTACAATAAATAATGGTTCAACAATATCACAGTTTAGTGGTGGTAGTAGACGGGGGCCTTGAGGACGACAGGGGCGGCCTTGACGACGACCGGGGCGGGGGTGGGCGCAGAGTTGTGCACGACGGCGTTGAAGCCGCTGTGGTCATCGGCGGTGTACTCCACGGTCCTGACGGAGCCGTCGGCCTCGTGGAACGAGTACGAGCCCTTCACGACGTCGCCGTCGCGGCTCTCCTGCTGCGACTTGTTGTCGCCGGAGTGTCCGTCAGCCACGGAGTACGAGTATTCGTATTTGGGGTACGCCTGTAAACAATAGTGTATAACTACTAGTGTGTAACTACTGTGGCTAGAAATACGTTTTTGGACAAGCAAACATTAAAATATTTGCGAAACATCAAACAGTGACTCAAAAAAACCATTGCATTATTTTGTCAGTGCATAGAACTTACAATTTCTTCCTCGTGGTGAGCGACGACCTTGGCGATGGGAGCGGTGTAGTGGACGGCAGCGGGGGCGGCGTGGTAGGCGATGGGAGCGGGAGCAGCGTGGTAGGCGACGGCGGGGGCGGCGTGGTAGGCGACAGGGGCAGGAGCAGCGTGGTAGGCGACGGCGGGGGCGGCGTGGTAGGCGACGGGAGCGACCAGCTTGGCGGTGTGCGGCTGCTCGTCGTGGCGCACGATGCTCTGAGACGAGACGGCGCCGGTGTGCGAGTAGTGCGGCTCCGGCAGGAGACCAGCCTGGGCCACGGCCGCGAAGGCGCACAGAGCTACTATCTGCAAATATTTGAAATAATCCTTTCTAAGGGCACCTCTCAATGACTTTACACCTAAAACATCACATAACTACGGTAAAATTGAACCGCTTTGGAGGTTGTCTTAAGTGCAAAGACGTTTAAAATCTGTCTTATTTGATCGCTACTACTACCTTGTAATATAGTGGTCGAATATACGCAAAAATAAAATGTAATACTTAACAATTTAATAATTTTAAAATTATTCGCTTGAAGTTAATCGAAATAAACTTACTTTGGAGAACATTTTGTTTTTTCCTGTGTCGTGTATGAACACTGAATGATATACATCAAAATTGCGCTCTCGTTATATACCTACCCGGCTGGTATGACAACTTGTTGAGCTCGTAGGTCGACTCAATAGTAATGCAGGAGGCAAGTCATCGGCCTTGACGGTCAGATTTGAATCATTTGGCCGACATTTTGGCTATGAAATCTATGAACCGGTTCAATTGGTTACTTTTTAAGATTGCTTGAGTGTTCTACCAGTTTTCTCCAAATAGATTAGGAAAAGTTATTGGATTAAAACTGAGCAAGACATTTCGGACCAAGCTCAGTGTAGGGTTACCATAAACTTAAAAACCACAAGTATGAAAAAAAAAAAACTATTTATTTGTTGCAGCGGAGCTGTCTAAGAATATTTTTAGTAGGTGACACTTTAGTCACCTGTATCTCAAGAACAAAATCAGTGATTTTTGAAGCTCTCTTTCACGAAAAATTACTAACTTTAAAATCAATTTATGCAGCGATTTTATGTACGAGCGGGCACGCCCCCAATTCAAAAAAAGTTATAATGACATTATTAAAAATATTGGTGTTTTGAATGTTATAAAGTAACAAGTCTAACAAAAAGCAAGTTTTCAAAACCCGACTGCATTGTTTGATAATGTCGTCTATATAATTATGTTAGTTACCCTTAATATATTTTCTGTGCCACTTTATTGTTTTTGTTTTAATGTAAGAAGCCAGTGACACTTGCGACGTTAAGCCGAATCTATCGACACTTCGCTTGTTGAAATCGGCCCATCCATCCAGCCTCTACGAGGGAATATAGAGTCGGACATACATACAGGTCAAACACATAACCCTCCTTTTAAACTTTGCCATAGTGAGGTAAAAATAAATACTACTGGTCTATACGTAGGGATGGAAGGTACCTTTTTTATACTTTTCTCATAATTGATCTTAGTTTGCCGTATTATGCGGACAAAAATACGAGTCTAGTATGTCAATTTGGATAGTTTCTGAGAAAGTGTGTGTGACATACAGACAGAAGGACATGGCAAAACTTTACGATTGACTTCGGAACCCGAAAAATGAGGATACCGTCCTAAGTAAAACCGGCATCATGATTAAGTATGTCAGTTACCATTTCAAAATAAATGAATTGTTCGCTGCCCCAATTCAATAGTAGGATATCTTAAAAAAAAACTAAATTGGGATATTTCTTGATTTAGGTAAGCATTTAGCTGCTCTAGCTGTGGCAAAAATCGGATAAGGAGAAAACGCAACCTAAAGCGCTTGAAATTAAATATCTTACTATAACATTTAAGCGTATTTTAACCGAGCGCTAGTTCAAGACTCTGACATCCTAAGATAATATCTGAAGGGCCAGGAAGAGTTTTGCGCGCCTTTATTTCCATACAAAGATATTTTAAAATGTCATCACACCTTTTTTGAAGGTCTTATAACAAATAATGGGGTAAATGAAACTGAAAATAGTGAATAAAATCATAAAAGATTCTAATACTTACAATCACATGTTACTAAAATATCACTATTTTTATTTTCATTTTCCTTAGTGGAATTTGACTAATTTATGATTATTATGATTCTCACTGATCTGTGCCATATAAATGTTATAGTCATTAATAAATAATATTACACTAAAACAAGTTTTAAATTACTTTTCCATGGCTCTATGCAAAGCCTTTTCGCGGGTTTTGTCGTACAACTTGCATTTTCAAATATCAGTGTGATGTAATACTGAGATATCTTAAAATTATGTCTATGTCTTGTTGTTTTACATAATTTTTCGAGCTTCGTTACACTAAGCATTTTTATGTCAAAGAAAGAATAATTAACAATTATGCGTGCTACAAATTGTATTTTTAGTGAATCAAAAATAAGAGACAACTTTTAAATCATTAAACATACGACATAAAATTTAAGGGCAACATACGGTTATTTTGTTACTAAAAGCCTTAAAATTATCAATCTAAACATTTTTACATAATAACAGTATGTAGAACTACCGAATGCATGTAACTAAGCTTTCATATTGTTATTATAATTTCAATTTCCAATTCAATTAGTACAGTACAAACTAAAAATGTAAATAACTCAAAACATACCCCAGTCAAGATGTCTTACTATTGAATTATGGCAGCGTGTTGTTCTCACCTGTGATGATTTTTCTGGTAAATCTTTTTGGTGATTAATATCGATCGATTAAAAGACGGGTTAAACTGACAATGAAACCTCTTTGTGCATTTACTGAATAACATTTAATTTTATATAGCAGAAAGAAAGAAAGCAAATATGCCACCTGAAAAGTAGGGTTAGGATCATGAAATTGCAATCTGAAGGCTACAAAATGCATTGCCATTCCTGGGTACTAAGATGAAAATACCAACTATAATTTTGTTCGCGGTCTTACCCTTAAATACAGTTTATATTAAAGAGTAAGTTTAAAATTATTGTAAATACTGTTAAGTATTTTATTTTGTCAAGCTTTTACTTTAATTATGTTTATTTTTTAGTTACTAACAACTTGTATATTTTTTACGACACAAAAAATCAAGAGTAACTTGTCACTGAATGTTTTTATTCAATGAAAGAAGTTTTAACGGACTGAGATTTAATTTTGTTTTGTTTCTATGCTCATTATAATCGTACTAAAAATAAAACGTAATATTACTTACGTATACACTTCTATGGAGCCAATATCCATTAAAAAATACAAAAAGTAACTCCTATAATTGACATCATAATTTTATCTTCTTTCACTTCAGCGAATGTATAATTTTATCGAATTTAATTAAATTGAACGCTATTTTCTGCTAAAACCATAATTCACTGTTTAAAATTGAATTACGTAGATTAGGTTAGGTCACATGTCATGTTTAAAATACCTTGAAAACATATGATTTCAGCAGAAAACAGCGTTCGATGAAATGAAATTCGATTAAATAATACATTCGATGAAAGATGCTTCGATAAAATGATAGATACCCGTAATTTATACTACAAAAATGCATTTTAGTATTTGTGATTTTTCGAACAAACTAAATAGCATTTTCAATGTACTCCACCCAATAGTCTAGTTGACATCTACTGTCAGCCTACAAACTTCGTAGTTTTCGCAATACATTGTGAAATCTAAATTAATTAATAATTAATTAATTATAAGTTATTTTCAAAAGTTGTAGAATAAATGTTGTTACGTTTGTGGTGTGGAAACGATCCCTCTATTTATTGCTCCTATTACAGGCAACACCCGATATGATCATTTTAGTGCCTTGTCACTTTCACTAATTTGTCACATTCCAACTGTCGCAGTACTGTTACGTTAGTTTGATAAAGTACGTAGAAATGCTCTGATTATTTAAATTTATGTAGTTTCTAAAATACCAAGAACAAATCGAACTAAAAAAGATTTTACCAAACTTTTTGTGGTTTTTTAGTGTTTCGTACCTCAGAAGAAAAGAATTACTTAAGAAAGAGGATCACTTGTTGACTGTCCGTCCGTCCGTCTGTCTGTCAAGATCCTTTATCTCGGGAACGCGTGGATTAAAACCGTTATAGTTGAGTACCCATATGGTTTTGATTTTAACTCGATACCTTCTACAGTCCCTTGAAGCTGTGAAAAAAGCTGTAAGTTAACGTACGTAGTCGTAATTTTATAGTGTACTTCCTACTGACCTAGAAACCAGAAATTTGGCAAGAAGGAATGTCTTACAACACAAATATTTGAAAAAATCCAAAACTCATTGATTTGTAGCTCGTAAACTAATCGCTACCTATGTCGATGTTTGGAATATCAGTTTTTGAACGGCTAAATCAATTTTATCCCTCAATACAATTTTACATTCTTATAAGTTTGTAAGGAACCCTTGGTGTGCAAGGCCGACTCGTACTTGACCGGCTTTTTTTCTAAAAGCAAGAAACACAGGGAGAATGTCTTTAAGCCTATTCTTAAAAACAGTTTTTTTTACTATACATAACACCAACCAGAAGCCAACATTGCTGCTTCCGATTTTTTTAACTTAATATTTACATCTTATACCTATTTCTTTTCGGTTATGGAAGTTAATAACAAATTAACATTATACCATTAACCTTTTCATTACAGTTGCTCGGAAATGGTGTCATTACATGCAGGCTCTGCCTGCAATAGTACATGCCTAGGACCGCAAAGTAGGCGATTGCCTGACGAGGTGGTTAGCGGGCCGAGCCCTGGCGAGGCCTGCTAAAATACGCGTCAGGCAAGCCCATTTCTGCCAAGGCTTATACAATGCTTTTTTTCAATCATTGCGAGGAAATGATACAAATGCATAATCAGAAGTATAAAAACATTGCCGAACTGAGAGAGATTTTCGTTTTGAAAACTACAAGTATTGAGATAATTTCACAATGACCCGCCGGCCGCAGCTGCGCCGCCGCTCAGCACTGCACCCACCTTTTACTACATTGTATGGGTTTTTTTAATGGTCTTTTTGATTTTTCAAGCAATTATTTTTGAACAAATTATTACAGCGGACAGGAATGTGTTTCAATACATTTTTTTACTCCTAGGAACAAAATATGGCTCTCTCGGTCACCGTTTTTCAGAAGAAAATCTATCCTTCCGAGCATGTTTGAGAATGAGAACATAATATATCATTACAAAAACCAGCATTAGGTTAGCATGGAAAAACGCTGCCCTATCCGTCGCCTTAATACACAATGTACTACTGTTACTTAATGGATTTTAATCAGGCACTTAAATTAAATACGAATCACGTTAACTGCGACCAATATAGGTATTGTGTAATCTTGTTTTTGTTGATTCTTGTATCCCTGGTTTAAGAATTCCTACGGGATGAGCGACCATGCGCAAGAGACCAGATGCAGTTGCCATATGGGATATTTGGGGTGACTTATAATCTCTAGCACTATTTAAGTGCACATTGCGAAGTCTTGACCTCGTTGCTGCCCACTGCGGTGATTGGCTGGTTGGTCGGGGGCTGGGTGTGCTGGGAGTCGTTGGGAATCGTTCGTCATCTCTGAAGAAAAAAAATGACAGTTTTTAGTTGCAATTATTTAAAGGCGACTAAGGAAATAAAGGCTTTTAGTACTGTTAGGCGATGGGCTTGCAACCTGTCACTAATGCACTGGTATTCACCTTAGTCTACTTGTGCAAAATGTGGTTACAGAACTATCAACAAGTCTTTTTAGAGTTATTGGTATTCCTGTAGCTCTGCCGGTAGGCCTTCATTCCCAGAAGGCGTGATGTTATCTATGTATGTTATTTAAAGGAAGCCTAGTTAGTGGACCAAATCGATGGTGACAAGGCGAGGGCGACGGAGCGCTCGCGCCATTGATTTGTATCCCATTCACTAGCCTCCCGGAGCTCTTTTTATGTGTGTTAACTTGTATCCTCCAAATTTCAAGTTATCAGGTTCATTGGTTTAAGCTGGACTTTGTATGTCAGGATATGAAATAATGTTACATGTGTAGAGTAGTAGTAGTGTGTGTCTGTTCATCCATTCTAAAGACCATAATCATCGTCATCTTCCTGCCCTTATCCCGCTCTAAATGGGATCGGCACATCATGTTTTCATCTTCCACTCTCCTCTATCCGCTGTTAACTCTGCACTAACACCTTTCATACACATGTCATGCTTCACATCCAAACCTTTTTCGGTCTTCCTCTACCCTTGTATACATCCACATTCATACTCATCAGCTCATCACTCTTCTATTTGTTTCCTTCATCCATGAGGAATTACAAGTCCATACCACGCCAATCTATTGCTCCTCAACTTTTCTATTATTGGTGCTACTTTCAAGCTTCAAAAAGCATGAAAAAAAATTTACTCTTGTCATCGCCACCATAAATCTTGACTATCGTATTTCCGTTTAGGAAAAATCCAGTTTTCCGAAACCTGTACCTTGTTTAGTAAATTTTAGCACTTACATTATAAAGCACTGATTATAAATAATGATTGGAACAAAATGTATAAAAAGATATTGTTTTTAAATGGTTAAAGCGACTCAAGTTGCTTTTGCAAGAATTTAAATCGCACCGCCTTGCCTTGCAGTCGCCGGTGGAAAAGAACCTTCAAGCATGTTTCGTGAAACTTCAGTGGATTACGGTTTCGGGGGACTTTATTCAACAGGGCTTGTAGGTAGATAAAAATATGCAAAAAAGCCTTATTTTTGAGAGATACCTAATCTTGGGACCGGCCGTTTTGTAATTAAAATAAAAACTTACCGAGTAACATCTGCGGCTACATTGAAAATGGCCAATTTCATGTTTTTGGGTTTAGATTCAGTTTCGTAATTCGTAATGTGTTGATGAAATATGTGATCCTGAAAGAAAATTTGCAAAGTGTAATATTCGGACGCGTTGTCATCTTGTCTTTTTTTACGTATGTTAAACTTTATTACGCATTAAGTAAAATGCATGACCATTTATCACTAGGCAAAGTTTACTAGCGCTTCTTAGGTCAACACTACTCATAATTTTACAAATATCATGTAATTCATGTTTAGTACTTTATTTATTGGGGGCCGTTTTCGCTATAATTTTTGTTTGTGTTTTCGACCGAAATCTAAGTATTATTTGAACTTTTCGAAAGGTATGCTTAGAAGTCTTTGAAAAGTTGTTTTTTTTTTAATTAAAAATAATGTTACTTATTATACAAAAGATCCGTCGAAAATTATATTAACACCAAATTCGTACGTACTTATAACGCAGAGAAATAATAAAAATACAACTCAATTAAGATTAAACAAGGCCCTTCGGAGCAAAATGCACAAAACGCAAAATGTGCACTACACGCAAAAAGTAACCAATGGCAAAGTGCACAATACGCAAAATGTACACAACGCATAATGTGAAATACGCAGAACGTCCAAAACGCAAAACGTACATACGCAAAATGTGACACTACATCACACTTTTCGTTTTTTTGTTCATTTTGCGTATGTACGTTTTGCGTTTTGTTCGCCCTGCGTATCTAACATTATGCGTTCTGTAGATTTTGCGTATTGTGCATTTTGCCATTGGTTACTTTTTGCGTGTAATGTGCATTTTGCGTTTTGTGCATTTTGCTCCGAAGGGTAAACAAGTATATATAATGTGAAAAAAATACGACGAACACAATCATATTACAATACAAGTAAACTGATCCAAAAAATATCAAAATTAATACATTTGTGTTTATGAATTAATTATCAAAAAGCCTTACCGGTTTTTCATTGTGCTTCTCCAATTTTGATACGGCCATACCATAATTATTCCAATAAGGATATGTACGAATGTCATGTCCTGGAATGAACTGGCTGTATACCTTAGGACCCTTGAGCGGTTCCATTTTAGGCTCCAAATGGGGCGATTTTATTGCAGTTTCTGTGGACCGCTCCTCTTCTTTATAATAGTCATCGAAGGTCATCGTCGTAGATGTCTGGAATTGTGTACACAGTCTCACCGACTTTTTGTGTTTTTCCAAGTTTAAAGGGGCGTATTGAACGCCTTCATCGTTAAGTGGGTCTAATTTATAATCTATGATCCCTGAGCAAGGGTTTGGCGTATAAAAGTGCTCTGGTTTGAACTTGACTGATGGTGCTTGGTCCTTCCCAGTAACCTCCTGTGAACTGCCATGTCTAAGTTGAACCAATTTTTTCAGACCCGGGTGGGTTGGCGGCATGCTTGAACATTTTGCCGCTAGTGATAATATTAGTAATATAATCTGAAAAAAAAAGATCTAGAGGATTCCGTTTTTTGTACCGCTGGAAAACGGTGCTTAAAGGTATTAATTCAAACTGGGGGGTGGAGGGGTTAAAAATACTAATATTATAATGGAAAAGTAACTGTGTCTGTCTGTTTCAATGAACCAATTTCGATAAAATTTGATATGGCGATAGCTCAAATCTTAAGGAAGTACCTGGGGTACTTTTTACCTACGATAACCGAGACAGAGTCACGGGCAACAGCTGGTAGCACATAATATTACCTACAATAGTAAAACAACGAATGTCTCAGCATCAGCAGCAGTTGCCGGTAAACTTCTTGAGCATAGAGTTTTGTAGTAAGAAAAGGTTAGCGCTTATAAATAGAGTTCAATTTACTACGAAAAGTCAAGGTCACATGAGTTTGCCAACAACTGTATTTGACTCCCGAGATGAAGGTAACGAGGATAAATATGTGATCTGAGGCTTTCTTTACCACCGCTCGTGGTAGTTACAAAATTTTACATCATCGTCTGGCCAAGAAGTAAGATTTTCTGCCTAATGGCGCCTGTTAATGCTACCAGTGGCCTTAGGATGATGTGAGACACCGATATGACATTACTTTGCATGTTTCTCCGCGACAATTTCTTCGCTAGAACAGGGGGGGGTTATTATGACATAACTATGCAGTTCTGTTTACGCTCAGAGAAAAGGACAGAGCTATATAACTGCCATAGCTCTGCCCCTTTCGCTCACTGGAAAATGAACTGCATAGCTAGGTCATAATAACCCCCCCAGTTCGTTATAAAAAATGTAACGTAGTATTAATATCGTAAAAACTACCGCTATCATTTACGAATGACAATATTATGACGATGCCTACGAAGGTAGCGGTCTCGGGTTCGATTCCCGAAATGTGCAAATATTTGTGTGATGAAATTAAAAAATATATAATGAAAAGTCATAGTGCATAAATATAATATATTTAAACTATTCAAATGTGCTTCGTCATAGTCGCTCAACTATCTAAATCCGCCACTCTTGAAATAGGTACCGTTGAGGAGTGCCGGTGACCATCAGTGATCTTCATCATCAGTTTCACTTCATCAAATGATACTTTCTGAATGCAAATGCTAAATTGTTTCGGAACATACCAAAAACGCTAAATATATGCCTATAATTTGAGGAGTTATCTCAATTCCTCACGGGTTCGCTCATGAGAACCAACTTGGTGGCAATAGGTCCACCTCAGGAGTACACCCTATCAAACAAAACAAGAATTTTCAAAATGTTTTTTTTAGTCAAATACATACGGTTAAAAAAGCTCTGCGGAATTGTATCAATGATGCTGGCTGCATTTCGACTCAATGGTGCTAGACAAGTTGCATTCGACAATCGTTAGCGATTATGTTTCGATTGAAAAATATATGGAATTGACGTAAGTGTCACGTTACCATCTCGGTGGCTTACGTCAATTCCATACATTTATCAATCGAAACATAATCGCTTACGATTGTCGAATGCAACTTGTCTAGCACCACAGAATAGTTAAAATAATGCTTTGAGCGAGGAAACTGCCAGATCTTCGGTCTCCCATAACGTCAATAATCCACTTCTAAATTTCTTGGAAGAGGTATAGGGTGGTAGGACCCCACGGACCAAGGGGCTTGACGTTAAAAAAATAAAAACACATTGTGGGTGAAGTGGAGTATTCAGCTTCTGCACAAGCCATATTAGAGGTCCGGTGGAGATGTGACGGGGCTAGCGTGTCTACACGGGATCCTATCTTTTCTTAATCAATGTTTCACAAATGATTCATTTCAAAAACATATCATCTGACACCCCGTTTTTTTTTTCGATACTGTAAATAATTCTGGATTTATTTCAGGACAATCGTGTAGAACCCTATATGTTAGGTTAGTTTAGGTTAGTTTTATAAAAAACCTGAAATATTTACAGAAAGAAGCAGGTTGTGAAACGATGCATTTGTCAAAGATTTGTCGGCAAAAAGGCAGAGAACCTGTCTACGCAGGTTACATCCCACACTAGCACCCGTCCCATGTTCGACTGAACCAAGAACATTCCGTCAGGTCTCATGCCATTATTTTTTTAAATTCTGGTTGGCTCTAAAAAGGCCGGCACTTTTATTGAGGCAAAAGATCGACGGATGATGTCATTAACGTCCAGTTCTTATATTCAAACCGTGGATACATTAAGTTACTTGGAGTCAAAATTTGTCAAAATGTGTCAAATTTAGACTTGAAATAACCTAATCTATCCGCGGTTTGAATATAGGAACCGGCTGTTAACTAGTAGTTGTCTATCGCGATCTTGATGTGTTTAGGTTTGAATTTCATATATTTAAGAATTTTGTTAACTCGATTGTTTAAACGGGACAGTTAACTCTAACTGTTATTGTAGATTGTTCCAATGGCTGTATTACCTTTCCACCACCTTTTATAGCTATTCCTAAATTTTAATTACTCATTTAAATAATTAATTGCTAACTTACGTTTAAAATCATCGTGTCACAAGATAGTGTTCTTTACGATGTTAATTGTAAATGTCCGGATGGAGAACGCCTCACTGATTTATAGGCACAATGAATCACAGAAATTCCACGAGTTACATAACAATGCTGAATGTTTATTACTATTGAGTCCTAGGGACCTAATTCCTGTTACTTTACCAGTATCTGTGGCAAAGACACCGTTCCCCGCGGTATTGTAAACACGACTGCCTATAAAAACATCGCGGTCATGTTTGTTTTGGTTCACGTCTAATAACATCAATAGATTCCTATTATTCTCACTAACTGTATTGTTTTCAGGAGGGCTAGCACATGTTTGCGACTTGTTTGTCGCTCGGATCTCCCTTTCTACCTAGTCAGTAACGATAGAGATACACTGAGCGACCAGCGAGAAAATACAACTTGTGCTATCCGTACAGGTAGATTTAGTTTTTCAAACACGGAATGATGAAACGTGATTGACTCTCGAACTTATTCTTAAACGAAGTCCGTTTATTTGACACACTTATTATTTTGCAACAAGTCCCAAACGCAAATTATAGGGGTTTTATAAGTTTGTGTATTTAATTTTGTCACTATGAAACGAGTTAAGCGTGATTAACTGACTAAGTGCAGCCTTTAGTCTCACGCTACGCTCTAGGCTTGTGCTATATGGGTCATACACACTCTGAATAACAAAATTTGTCTCTCCAGTGGCCAATAGTTAAAAGCTTGCGTGCTTATAAGTTATGTTTTTATATGATAGGTCTTAAAAACGTTAACTTTCGGTGTGTCCACAGGAAAGACGGTAACCTAAATTTGTGTATGACCCATATAAGTAAATGTACAACGTGTCTCTGGATAAAGTGGAATAACGAAAAGGGATGAAACAAGATGCAATTTCACTCACCAAAAAAAACACAATAATTTATCATTTTATTTAAATAAAAAAAAATGTTGATTGCCTATCGGAACAAAGTGGAATATCTCGCCTCATATGAGGTCTTTTGAGACGTAATAAAAAGTTTTTAATCTTAGAGGATTTCCTGTAAACAGCAATGTTTTCACAAAATGAAAATTTCACCATTTTTAAATCTTGTCTATGAAATTGCATCTAGTTTCATCTCAATTCGTTTATTTATTTATAAAAGAAAAACCTGACCAACTTTCAGTTGCTACCAAATCGTTGGCAAAGAAAAATAAAATAAAAAAATTGCATTAACTTTAAAACTAATCATGCCCAAGATAAAAATATACAATACACGTTTCGGCAGTGTTGGTAAGAGTTTAAATATAATAATATTTTACCGACTAATGCATTTTATCCAGGAACAAACTGTTTACTGCCCTCCTTAGCGGATAACGGTATCTCAATTCAATTGGGTTTCGATTTCTATTATTGTTTTATCTGAAATGCTGCCATTTGGCTTAGCAGGCCGTTTTTTTTTTTTTTTTTATGACTATGGGAAGACACACGAGCACTCAGACCACCTGATGGTAAGTGGAATCTGAGACCCATAGACATTTGAATTCTCAAGACTACAATCCTAAGACCTCAAATGCGTTGCCAACCCTGAGGACTAAGATGGAATGCCTCTATGCTAGTAATTTCACCGGTTGTCTTATCCCCACACCGGAACACAACACTGCGAACACTATTGCTTGGCGGGTGGTTAATGGATAAGATGGTGGTAGCGATCCGGACGGACCCTGCACAGGGGTATAGGTATACAACGTTCAACATACGCATTTCAAATTTAAACCCAGGATTGCTAGCTTCACAAATTGTAAGGCAATAAATTTATTTCAACAAAACACATTTCAAAATTACATATTAATTAAAACTATCTTATAAAATAAAACCCTCCATTGAACCCACTTGCGGCATCGTGCCGAGGACGCTCGCAGCATTACTACACTAGTAAACTAGCGCAAAATGTTGTTACAGAATTATAATCAAGTATTTTTAAAGTTGTTGGTATTTCTGTAGCTTTATCTAGCCCACTCTGGGAATGAAGGCGTGATGTTATGTATAGACCCCGCTATCGGAGGTGCAAATTGGTAGCTGTCAAGTTCTTAGGGATGAGTAAAAATATTTATGATGTCGATATCGATATTCTTACTTTTTCTGTACAACTAGTTTTATATGTAGATACCTATACCATTTTTAGACTATAATTTAACAAGATTTTTTTTGGGATCCATGAAAAAAAGAAGAATATATAGGACATTGGGTTTGTTGTTAAATATATCATGACTGCACTAGATTACATCAATATCCCTTTTGGTGGACATAAAAGAGAGATTATTGATTATTTAAAATTTAAATCATTTATGAATGGTTCGTGCTATGAAGATAACGATAATTTGTTAGTAATGATGAAATATTAAAGATTTATAGTAATGAAAAATATTTAACACATTCATTTTGTAATTAAATAAACAAGTTTAATTAAAGTCCTAGACCCTCATGGTAAAGAAAAAATACGACATATAGCTATAATTATCGATATAGCTATTATTTCAAAATCATTTTAACTCATCCCTAAGAACTTGACAGCTACCAATTTGCACCGCCGATAGCGGGGTCTAGTTATGTATGTGTATGTTTCATCGGGGCCCGCGTATCCGATACATAGTTACATCATACAACTAGGGCTGGGATTCTACACGGTAATAACGATATCGTTTTTGACGTGTTTCCGTATTGTCAACGTTGTGATAACTCTTATGACATTTACAATAATGGCGACTGTGACATAAACGATTCTAAAACACGTCAAACGCGATATCGTTATAACGCAGTACAATGGAGGCCCAGTTTTCAAGCAATGCGCTGTTATATTCACACATCGCAGTTTGCATATTAATAATTCAAAACATGTGCTATGTTTAGATGCCTTCACATCTCGACAATGGTCAGTAATCAATGGTTATTTAGAAATCAGGGCCATTGTGATCTTTTACCCTAACGATGAATGCCCTTATGTAAATACCATGTAAATTGTTAACGTATTGAATATCCTAATGCTTATTTCCACTATTGTCTTAAGTACTAATTGTCATAATATGTCCTAGTAGTTACATGCATAATCATTGGAATCTATAACATCTTGTGTCCTATTTGTACATTATATTATTTTTCACAATAAAAAAATCGATTCTGCCGATGTGGGCGCAGTTTTCCTAACAATCCTTCTCGCTTCGCTTGTCGTCGTTTAGGTACGACAAAAACCGTATTTAGGGTAAAAAGTACAATTTAATGATATTTAACATTACCTACACATACGCATCACGCCTTCATTCCCAGAGTGGGGTAGGCAGAGCTACAGAAATACATACCAACAACTCTAAAAAGACTTGTTGATAATTCTGTAACTACATTTTGCACAATCAGGCCAAGAAGTTTACTAGTGTATTAGTGACAGGTTGCAAGCCCATCGCCTAACAATACTACAAGCCCTTATTCCCTTAGTCGCCTCTTACGACATCCACGGGAAGACATGGAGTGGCACTATTCTAACCCGGCAACCACACGGGTTAACATTACCTATGGTTTAAAAAAGTACGAATCGTTAATTTTACGTCATACGATACTAGTACAAAACGAAAATAGAGATCACGAACTCTCGGTAATGAAATAATATAGCTTTTGACCATTAGGGCATAAGAACATTATGTCATATAAAACTTTGCCGAGCTGTGTGACTAAAATGTGAATACGGGAGCTCTTGATGTCCTGGTCTTATGATCAGGCTGAAGCAGTACTGAGTTAGATACTACTCGTAATTCCGTCCCGTTACTTACTCCACATTCACTTACACTCACACATTAACACGAACACACTACAAATTATTTGATTATTTTTCGGGTTCTTAATAACCTTTAAAATAAAGTTAGGATAATTTTTGCCTAGTGTGAATAATTATCTTTTCTAACCGCATGTGTTTTGAAATTCTCATGTATATACCGACCTCCACGATACAGGCTACGCCTAGTGTGGCAATTGTAACACCTTCTTTGGAAAATAAATAATGTAAAATGGAAAACTAAATAAAAAATATGTCAAAAATGACAAAAAAATAGTTACATACATAGCATGACGCCTTCATTCCCAGAATGGGGTAGGCAGAGCTACAAAAATACCAACAACTCAAAGACTTGTTGATAATTATGTAACCACATTTTGCACAATCAGGCCAAGAAGTTCACTAGTGTATTAGTGACAGGTTGCAAGCCCATCGCCTAACAGTACTACAAGCCCTTATTTCCTTAGTCGCCTCTTACGACATCCACAGGAAGACATGGAGTGGCACTATTCTAACCCGGCAACCACACGGGGCCACGGGTCACGGAGGTATTAAAAAATAGTTAATATGTCAATAATAAGGGAAATAGGTACAATATTGTGGATCGCGGACGATCTTTCTTATTTACTTGTCAGTAATGGCGGCGGCCGAGTTTCAAGAGGATAACACTGCCCTGCTAACACAAAAGGCAGTATCTCAGACAAAACTCCTTTAGAAAATACAACCTTATTATCAACAAGATAGGATTGAATCTGCTTTGGCCATTAAATTTGAGATACTGCCTTTTGTGTTAGCAGGGCAGAACACGTCCAACCCAATTATATTTCACTCGGCAGAATGGAAGGCATGGTAATGCGCATTAAAAAAGGAATGAACAAGTAGCAGGTTACCAAATACTTTTAGGTAATTGTACACAATGGGTTTCACATTATTATGTCGAAAGTAACATAATCTCGGATTAGCCGTTTCTAATTCTCTCGCTGAGTGGGCTAGTCGTTGACACTCGGGTGGAGGCCAATGCTTGAGGCGTTACACTTAAATTGGTCCAAGTTATAAGAGATTAAAAAAACTTAAAAAGGTGTTATACGAGTACACACCAAGTGCAGGGTCCGTCCAGATTGCTACCACCATCTTAACCAACCGCCAAGCATGTTCGCATTGTTGTGTTCCGGTGTGGGGATAAGACAACCGGTGAAATTACTGGCATAGAGACATTCAATCTTAGTCCTCAGGGTTGACAACGCATTTCAGGTTAGTCTTGAGAATTCAAATGTTTATGGGTCTTAGATTCCACTTTCCATCAGGCGGCCTGAGTTCAAGGGTGCCTTCTCCGTATCATAAAAAACATGTGTTTTAAACACACTAAAAAAAATCTAGACACGTTTGCTTATAAAGTATTTTCTTAAGTGACACGGGTTTGGTTCTTCATTAAAAATGATATATGTAAAGGTTAGCTTTACTTAGGTTCTCAAGACACAACATTATTAAAGTGAATATTTAAATTGTACAAAATACGGCTTAATATAATGACGGTGATATTTCAATTAACGATACCTTATTAATAAAGTCTATGTCATAGAAAAAGCAGTCATTCATACTTTTTTAAAATTTCATTTATTTATTTAAACTGCTATATTATAAAATATATTATAAATTGGGGAGTAAGGGGAGAACGGAAACAAGATCTTAACCGACCCAAATATCAACCCCTCCTGCACGCGCCATGAGGCGGCGATAGCGAATTTGCTATCGCGGTGCTCCCTGCTAGAAAACTGACGGGGCTCTGGCGACCGAGTCAGTGGCGGGATAACCACTTACCCTGCCCGGCAACGGGTCAGAAGAGGCAGCAACGGCCTTGGAGTCCAAATAACTCCAGAAAGGATTGGGGCAGAAGGCAACGGGAAACCACTGCTACTATTTCCCACGAGAGTCATGATGGATAAATGTCGCTTAACCGAAAATGTGTGAAGCTATGCGATCCGCGTGGCGACCGGCGCCAGGGGTTTTCCGGGACTCCAGGTGTGAAATTGGCTACCGGCTATGGGTTCGCAGGCGACCAGGCAACTCATTGCATGAATGCAACTGGAAGAAAACATTTACAACTACGTAACAAGATACGCGTAGGGACTTGGAATGTTCGGGGCTTGCTGGAGAAAGGCAAGCTTGAAATCTTGGACCATGAGCTCGAGCGGCACCACATTGCTATTGCGGGCGTTAGTGAAACGCATTGGAAGGACAGCGGCCATTTTGATACGGAGAAACACTCCATCTTTTTCTCTGGAGATGCCAGCAATAGCTTTGCAGGAGTAGCCATAGTTATTTCAAGACAATGGAGCGGATCGGTTTTGGGATATAATGCTATCAACGAGCGCCTAATATCTATAAAACTCAGCGCATCACCCACTCCGCTCCATATTATACAAGCCTATGCACCCACATCCGCCGCTTCAGACGATATCATAGAGGACTTCTATAATCAGTTAGAGGCCTGCATTTCCCAGATTCCAAAAAAAGAACTCGTCATTATTTTGGGGGACTTTAATGCAAAGGTTGGTGACACCAGAATGGATTCAGGACTGCGTAATATAGTTGGACAGCACGGATTGGGTGTCAGAAACGACAGGGGTGACCGTCTCATTCAGTTTGCCGCGGAGAATGAACTAACCATTATGAACACAGTTTTTAAACACCATCCGAGGAGACTATTTACATGGATATCACCTAATGGCCAGCACAAAAATCAAATTGACTATATAATGATCCGAGAAAGATGGAGAAGTTCAATTTCCAATGCCCACACTCTGCCTGGAGCCGATTGTCTCTCGGACCACCAACTCCTTATTTGTGACCTTAAGCTGAAGTTGCGCAATTCCATCAAAAAGAGAAGCTCCAAGAGATTAAATATTACGAACAAGGACTCATTTCACAGAATACTGCAAGACAAGCAACAAAATTGGTCTCCTGACTCAAATCATTCGCCTGAGGTGCTGTGGCAGGAAGCTAGAAAGCTTATAGTCGACTCTGTAGCTCGGTCACAACCACAACCGTTTAAAGGTAAAAAGCAACACTGGATGTCGGATGAGACTTGGGCACTGATCGAAGAACGTAGAATACTAAAAACAAAAGGCGTTACTCTTCAAGAACTGAATAGATACGGATCCAAAATTCAAGCCGCTTGTCGGAAGGACCGCAATTTGGCGCTAAAATCCATCTGTGCGGAAGTGGAACGGCATAGCGAAAAGTATGAGACCAAGGACTTGTATGCGAAGATCAAGACTATAACCAGACAGTTCAAACCGAAGACCTGGACCATCGAAAACTCCGCGGGGGATACAGTGACGGAGATTAAGGCGATAACAGAGGTTTGGAGAGATTACTGTCTTTCTTTGTTTTCGAGCGGTTCTACTGTGTCGGATCTTCCGGTGGTTGATGTATACAACCACGAACCTCCAATTTTGAAAGATGAGATAAGAGCTGCGATTGACCATCTCAAATGCGGTAAGGCGGTGGGTGCCGATGAGATACCCATAGAGATCATCAAAGCTATGGGAGATTTTGGAGTAGACATAATGTACTGCATATGCTCTAGAATCTGGGAATCTGGGAAATGGCCCGCGGATTGGGCTAGGTCACTGTTTATACCTCTTCACAAAAAGGGGTCAACTAAAAAGTGCAGCAACTACCGTTTAATTTCCCTAATATCTCATGGAAGCAAAATACTCCTGCATATATTGAACACCAGACTACAGGCTTACTTAAATTGCGAAATAGCTCCGGAACAGGCGGGTTTTGTCAAGGGTCGTGGAACTCGAGAGCAAATAACTGAACGCATCTAATGGTAATGTTGTTAACTAGCAACACCTTCCCCTCCCTCTCTTCCATTATCGGGCTGACGCCATGTTAACGCATCCTACGAAGTAAATAAATAAAAACGCTGGGATTAATTAATTTCGAGTGTTTTATTGGCATATCTAGGAGTGTGGGGACCCCGAGAAGGTATTAATCAATAAACCGAGCCTTCGGATCTTGAACTATCATATTGGCGACGAGATAAAGAACCGCGTGGGCCGAAAAGGATAACAGAAAAAAAGCAGCCATATTTAGAGCCACTACAAACGGTGAAAGGTCATGATGACGTCATGTCACGAAGATTAACAGGCACATAACAGTGACAGTTGGATTGGCAAATAATAAATAAATGGAAGAGCATCTGAAGAAAATTAAGGAAGGACGAACTAGTTGGCTACAAGGACTTACTAAGGAGGAATTGTTAAATTTAGCAAGACACTTGGAGTTGCCAGTTCTGGAAGTGGAGAAGATTGATGAACTCCGGAAACTGCTCAGAGGGTATATACAGGCAAAACAGAAGCCGGACTTACCCACCAAAGACGAAAACGACTCAGAATCAAAAATGGTGACAGTTCTACCATCCAGTTTAGACAATTTTAACGGGGGAAACTGGATTAGTTTTATGGAGCAATTAGATTGCTACATGCTATTGCATGACATTGAAGAAACTAAAAGGGTACCCCTGTTATTAACAAAACTAAGTGCTAATGTATATGAAATACTATCAGGGTTATGTTCTCCAGTTTCTCCAATTAAACTAACCTACATGGTATTATGTGAAAAATTACAAAACTATTATCACCCCAAGACAAATATTGCAATAATGCGAGCAAAATTCAAAGATAGGAAGCAAGAAGCTTCGGAATCAATTAAAGATTATTTAATGACCTTGAGAAAAATGAGCCGGGAATGCAATTTCACTGATGTTGATGAACAGTTGAAAGAGAGGTTACTGAATGGAGTACACAATGAAACAATAAGATACGAGCTGTTGAAAGTTGCAAAGAAAACACTTAGTGAGTTGTCAGTGACAGCACAGACAGCAGAAATGGCATACAAACTTGCCCATAAAGAAAGTGATAGCAAAACAAAGAACATGGAGATGTTTGCTTTGAAGACACCACAACGTAATAGTGTAAATAGTGAGACCGCAAGGGCGACAAAGTGTTTTTGTTGTGGAAAAATAGGACATATCAGGTCACAGTGCACATTAAGAAATAAATTTTGTAGTGAATGTGGACAAAAAGGACACATTTTTAGAATGTGTACAAGGAGAAATCCAGGTGTAAAGACGATTGCAGTAGGAGAGGACAACAACAGGGACAAAGTGGAGGAGGCGGTACTGCCTGCATGTGAGGAAGAAATTGACCAATATCAAGTGTTAAGCGTCCAATCCAGTACGAAGGTACCTCCACAATGTTTAAACATTACTGTAAATGGTATACCCCTGGATTTTGAAATTGATACAGGTGCTGAGGTAACTACAATCAGTAACAGTAATAAAAATGAATTCTTTGCACATTTAAAATTATTGGAATCGAAGTTAACACTAGTAAATTTCAATCAATCAATTTTAAAACCTAGGGGTGTTTTAGAAAATTTGAAGGTTACTTATGGCAAGGTGACATGTGACAATCTGCGATTAGTGGTGGTTCCAGATGGTTCACCAAGGATTATAGGTAGAGACTGGTTAAATAGTTTAAAATTATGGCCAATGACTCTAAAACAAAGTATAAATACATGTTTAATAAAAAAAAAAGATCTGGTTGAACAAATAAAAAATGATTTTCCAATAGTATTTGAACCTGGCTGGGGTGATTTCAAAAAAGGTGCTATTTCATTGAAGATTAAACCAAACACAAATCCAAAATTTTTACCAGTTAGAAGTGTGCCATTTGCATTGAAATCAAAAGTGGATGATGAGATTAATCGTTTGTTAGAAAATGATCGCATAGCACCAATTGAATTTAGTGAATGGGGAACACCTGTAGTGCCTGTGATGAAAAGTGATGGATCAGTCAGGTTATGTGGGGACTATAAAACAACATTAAACCCACATTTAGAGATAGATCATTTCCCATTGCCCACTGTAAATCAAATTTTGTCAAATTTTGAAAATAAGGATTATTTTTGTGAACTTGATCTCAAAGAAGCATACTTACAAGCACCGCTTGATGAAAAATCACAAGAACTGACCACAATAGTGACAGAAAAGGGTATATATAAATATAAATATTTACCTTATGGGGTAAGCACAGGTCCCGGGTCATTTCAAAGGCTAATAATGCAACTACTTTCAGGGTTGGATGGAGTAATGGTATATATTGATAACATATACATTTCTGGGAAAAGTGTAGAAGAAACAAACAGGAGATTGAGGTTAGTATTACAGCGGTTAGCAGAAGCAGAGTTAAAATTAAAAATAAATAAATGTAAATTTTTTACTAAGCATCTAGAAGTGTTTGGATATCATGTTTCAAAGGAAGGTGTAAAAGTTATACCAGATAATATAGAGCCATTGTTGAAGTCACCAAAGCCAGAAAACATAAAAATGTTACGCTCATTTTTGGGCAAAATAAACTACTATAATCGATTTCTCAAAAGCATGGCTGTGGTGATAAAACCATTGTATGACTGCTTAAAAAAAGAAAAATTGGATTGGAATTCAGAGTGTGATGTTGCTTTTAATAATATTAAAGTACAATTAGCAAATACAAAAACTTTAGCACATTACAGTAATGATTTACCTATAATATTAACATGTGATGCTGCGGAATGTGGAGTTGCTGCTGTATTATCTGTAAAATCTAAGGATGGGGTAGT
Source organism: Acleris holmiana (assembly GCA_949316455.1). Taxonomy (NCBI): domain Eukaryota; kingdom Metazoa; phylum Arthropoda; class Insecta; order Lepidoptera; family Tortricidae; genus Acleris; species Acleris holmiana. The sequence continues at coordinate 1,360,403 of OX438767.1, forward strand.
TAAACCAGTGGCTTTTGCCAGTAAAAAATTGAATGATGCACAGAATAAATATCCAGCAATAGAAAAAGAAGCTTATGCAATTATTTTTGGTGTAACAAAATTTTATGAATATTTATTTGGCAGAACATTTGAGCTGGAAACAGATAATTCTGCATTAGTAAGGATATTTGGTCCAAAGAAAGGCATACCAAAAATGGCATGCAAACGGTTACAACATTGGGCAATATTTTTATCAGGATTTAACTACCACATACGATACATTAATACAAGCAACAACCCAGCAGATTATTTATCTAGGAATCCTATGGAAGATAAGAATAGCCACAGTTATAATCATTCATTATTGGATGGTGGAGAAATAAGTGTTTTAAATTTTATATCATTGTCAAATTTTGAGAGTGTTAATTGGAAAGATATAGTGCAAGAAACCAAAAAAAGTATTGACCTGTTAACAGTAATGAGATATTGTATGGACGGTTGGCCAGACAAAAATAAATTAGAGGCAAAATACAAAATATACTTTGACCGAAGAGATGAGTTAAGTGTTGATCAGGGTTGTCTACTATGGGGTTATAGGGTGGTGATTCCGGAAAGCCTGCAAAACTTAATAATGAATGAATTGCATGCTAGTCACTTAGGGACTAGCAGAATGAAACAGGTGGCACGTTCTTATTTTTGGTGGCCAACTGTCGATAAGGATATCAATGATATAACATTATCATGTTTGATATGCCTGGAAAATAGGCATGTTCCAGAAAAAGTGCCATTATCAACATGGCCTTGTCCTAAATCAGTTTGGGAAAGATTACATGCCGATTTTCTTGGCCCAATTAAAGGAAAAATGATTCTTATAATAGTTGATAGTTACTCAAAATGGCCAGAGGCTTTTATTATGTCAAATATAACAGCAACAAAGACAATTTCAGTGTTTAAAGAGTTATACTCAAGATTAGGGTATCCGCACCATTTGGTGGTGGATAATGGTCCAACCTGGACTAGTAGTGAGTTCAAGGATTTTTGCAACATCACTGGTGTCAAAATAAGTTATACACCCACCTATCATCCAGCATCAAATGGAGCAGCTGAAAGATTTGTGCAAACATTTAAGAGCCATGTAAAAAAAATTATAGACAATGGACACTCATTAGAATATGCTACTAATCTATTCCTTTTTGATTACCGGACTAGTGTAAATGGGACCACGGGTGCTAGTCCAGCAAAGTTATTATTAGGACGGGAGCTCAGATCAAGGTTTTCACTTTTGAGGCCACAACCGGTAAGTGCACAATTACAATTAAATTGTGAGAAGTTAAAAAAATATTTTAAAGGCAGCCGGGTTGTGAATTTTAATGTTGGAGAGAAAGTTATGGTAAGAGATTACAGAAATAAGGAAAAAAAATGGTCTCTTGGGGAAGTAAAAGAATGTCTCACACCCGGGGTTACATTTTTAGTTGTAGTTCAGGGTAGAGTGGTAAAACGACATGTAAATCAAATGTTACAATGTTTAGTAAGTGGCAAGGATGACGAGTGTGAGTAATGTACTTTTGTTTGTATACCTCAGTGGCTTAATGCCGATCCCAAGACTTAGGTCGTAGGGCTGAGTAGGGTTAGGATTTATTATGCAATATGCTATGGTTCAAGTAGAACATGTATAATGTACAGAGCACATGTTAAGAACGGCGCATATAATAATGTAGAGCAAACTCAATTGGTCCTACATTGTACGGAGGTACCATTTTTATTTTTTTTAGTAGAATTGTTTGTACTTATTTCTAAGATTATTTGTGGTGGGGAAGAGTGTAGTAACTGAACGCATCTAATGGTAATGTTGTTAACTAGCAACACCTTCCCCTCCCTCTCTTCCATTATCGGGCTGACGCCATGTTAACGCATCCTACGAAGTAAATAAATAAAAACGCTGGGATTAATTAATTTCGAGTGTTTTATTGGCATATCTAGGAGTGTGGGGACCCCGAGAAGGTATTAATCAATAAACCGAGCCTTCGGATCTTGAACTATCATACTCATCTTGAGACAAATTATCGAGAAATCCCGAGAATTTTGTAAGCCGCTCTACATCTGCTTCATTGACTTTAGTAAAGCCTTTGACACCGTGATCTGGTCCAAATTGTGGGAAATACTTCTGCAGATGGGTGTGCCTCGCCATCTGGTGCATCTCATCAGAAGCCTTTATGAAGACGGAACAGCATGTGTGCGCTTGGATGGTGTCGATTCTGGATCCTTCAAGACGGAAGCCGGTGTCAGACAGGGCTGTATACTATCGCCCTTGCTGTTCAACATTTACACCGAATACATTATGCGCATTGTTCTGGAGGACTGGGATAAAGGTGTATCAGTCGGGGGCAGGATGATATCCAATCTAAGGTATGCAGACGATACAACTCTTCTTGCGTCTTCTAAGGAGGATATAAGTAGTCTGCTGAAAATACTCGAAGCTACTAGCCTAAAGTTTGGACTCGCCCTGAACCGCGACAAAACAAAGATGATGGTGGTTGATAGAGCAAACGAAAACAACCCGGATAATACTCCGATTTCCAACTGTGAAGTCGTCACCAGCTACATCTATCTGGGCTCCACCATTACTAGTTGCGGAAGCTGTGATCCCGAAATCAGGCGACGCTGCGCAATGACTCGATCGGCGGCACAAAGACTGGATAAGATCTGGAAAGACCGCCGGATAACTAAACACACCAAAATACGCCTTATGAACAGCCTGGTTTTCCCGATCTTTCTTTATGGAGCGGAAACCTGGACATTAAGGATGCAAGACCGAAGAAAGATCGATGCTCTGGAAATGTGGTGCTGGAGACGCATGCTCAAAATAAGCTGGACTGCCCATCGGACTAACGTGTCCATACTTAAGGAACTAAACATTAAACAAAGACTGTCGTCGCTTGTGCAATTACGAATTCTCAGGTTCTTTGGGCACGTTAGCCGCAAAAATAACGCAATGGAGCGACTGGTGATTCAGGGCAGAGTTGAGGGCAAGAGACCACGTGGTCGATCACCAACCCGGTGGACAGATACCATCAAATCTGTTACCAAGACCCCTGTGGCAGAGTGCGCTCGCCAGGCAGCCAACAGAGACCGGTGGAGAAGGATCGCGAAGGCGGCAACCGCAATGGGGAGCGACCCCTCATGACCACGACCACTCTGTCAAGAGTGAACGACTCAGAAGAGAGATTATAAAACGTAAATAAACATATAACTACAATTAAGGTAAGAGGACTATACAAAATGCGATAACGTTTTGCTCCCCTTACACATTATCCGATTTTAGAATACGTTATAGATATTATAAAAAACTATGCCTGTACGTTTTGATTTCCAAGAAAATATTTATTGGAATGAAGATAAAATAAAAAAAAAACAAAAGTGGAAACGTACAGACCAAATTTATTAATTATATCTACAACAGTCAATAATCGTGGAAATCGGATTAGATTTAGGGGAAGGATCGTTATCGCCCGGAGCTAAATTTGTATGGATTATTTTTGACAGCTACGCGATTTAGGTATCGCTTTACAATCCTCTTAAAGTCATTGAATAGCAAGACATCCGCTTGTAATTGCACAATTCGCGTGTATTTATCAGCAAAAGTAACAAAAATGCATTCAAATTTCAATAAATTTTTCTTCGATCTCAAATCCTTTGACTTGCGCACCAATCCACGAATACAATATGTGTAAAATATTTCGAGCAAGCCGGTCAGCAATGCTGCTATCCTTGACCCTACAACCAGGTTAAACAACGCAACTAGCCTATCATTGTGTTATTAATTACTTCAAACCGGTGGACTTGTTGCTCTGTCAAATGACTAATTGACTCAGATTTTGAAATTAATACGTAAAAATGATGTTTGGAAAGGAACTTTTTTTCACCTCTAAATACACTTAGTTTCACTGTCAGCGAAACCGGTTCTCACCAGTCAGGAAAAGGATGCTTCGTTATGTTACAAATTAAATCCATATCATAACCTACTCGAAGCGCAACCCTTCACTTTTCTCAATCTCTCAACGGTTAGCTGGAAGAGATCCCTTAAAGGAATAAGTTCGCCGTTGTACTTTCTGTTTTATCTTCACTGTATTGATTTTGTTTTTCTGTTAAATTGATTTTTCTGATAAAGTGTTTTCATACATATAGGTACATACATAACCGATACATTTATCCAAAATTTGAAAAATCTTCAGTACCCTGATTTTTCAGAGTATTTGAAGCTGTTTTGCTGATAGGCTTGTTTTTCGCATTTTAATTGATATTAACTCCTGTGTCAGTGTAGGGTTCTCAAGCCGTTGAATACTACAAACATAAAAATCAACAAGTAATAACTAATTTTCTATTTAAAGTCAATTGGTGCCGTCTTAGATGATTTTAGTAAGTATAAACACTTTAATCGCCTGTATCTGAAGAACCAATGATGTCTACTTAGTCGTGATAGTTTTCCTTTGAAAGTCAATTCCTGTGTCAAATACAACTAAAAAACACGGCTTTCAAGGGATTGAAAAGCAGATTTAAATTGTAACTGTATTATATTCGTTTTCAAGAAATAAACGGGTTTTACAAGCGAGCAGAGCAGAAAGAAGTACAACGTTAAAAACGAAGGTATCAGGTTTCTGAAAATAATTATTCAATAACATATTTACTTTTACATTCTCTGACATTTCCAGCAACACATTTATTTCTCCTTGTGCAAACATATACGACCTATAGGTTAAGGTTAACAATCACTTGTAGCCAAAGGTCAAATAATCTGATATTATAATTACCCATCTAGAGTTCACTTGAACAATGATTATTCTGACTGTTTAGGCTGATGTCCTCATCATTATCTTTCTACCATTGTAAATCTTGAATTGGTTATGTTAAATAAATAAATGAATGAATATCGGGGGACAATCTTAATTACGTGGCTGCCACTCCATGTCTTCCCGTGGATGTCATAAGAGGCGACTAAGACAATGGGCGTATCAACAAGTCTTTTTACAGTTGTTGGTATTTCTGTAGCTCTGCTTATCCCACTCTGGGAACGTAGGCGTGATGCGTATGTATGTAATCTTACACAATTTGACCTAGGCCCAAAATAAGCTCTAGGCTTAAGGGTACATTCCATTCCCTCCTTATCCCAATTCTACACTTATCTACGCAGTTTCACGTAGGTTTTGGAATAAACTTCCTGCCCACTCCACACACTTATCATACTACAGAAAACAACAATCGTGTCTATTTAAAATTTGGTTTCAAAACCATTGATAAACTTGTTTAGAAACAATTTCGCATTGAAGATTTCATTGATGCGCATGCTACTGACTCATCTTCATTCATCGCTGGGTCGTTAACCGCGGATTCACGGTCACGGCAAATGTTTTGTCGAGTTTTGGTTGCATCTGTGACATCACGACGGTCTTTATCTTATTTTTATGACAAAAATCTCAATACTGCTATGGCGTTGTAAACCATACCTAAGGCAGATGATGGAATTAATTGATAAAACTATTTTTTTCTTTTTATGTTAAGGAGAAGGCACACGAGCACTCAGGCCACCTGATGGTAGGTATGTGGAATCTGAGACTCATAGACATTTGAATTCTCAAGACTATAATCCCAAGACCTCAAACGAGTTGCTGACCCTGAGGACTACGATGGAATGCCTCTATGCTAGTAATTTCACCGGTTGTCTTATCCCCACACCGGAATACAACAATGCGAACACTGTTCCTTGGAGGGTGGTTAATGGATAAGATGATGGTAGCTATCCGGACGGACCCTGCACAGGGTCCTGCCACCACTTAATAGATAGATAGAGGTGTTCTGAAAAAAAATATGCTTCTAAAGGTTTGTCTCAAAATAAAACTATAGTTTTTTTATTGAGAAAATAAATTACGAGCTTAAACTCCACAAGATTGTTTGAACGTCACAGCTAGACTTTTAAAAATAAACGCGGTGACAAACAAAATTACATCATTCCGATCTAGTTGAAAGCGGGCAAAGCAAACACTGAACATATTCAAAAAATAAGTCAGTCATAAAGAAAAAAAATGTATTTTAGAACGCTTTTGAGACAAACCTGCGTTGTGAATTGTCAAAAATGGAAAAATAAGCAATCATAACCATCGAACTAACAAACAAGAAATAATCTCAATCGCATAATGTGCCTCGCAGCAGTACAAAAACGTCATGGCTCAAGTATATTGCATTGGTCTACTAAGCGAAACCACTGTATTCTGCCAAATTGATACTAATAAAACCGGGCAAGAGCATGTCGGACCATGCTCAGTGTAGGGTTCCGAAGCCCTTAAGTAGGCACTTACTACAAACATAAAAATCAACAAGTAATAACAAATTTTCTATTTAAAGTCAATTGGTGCCGTCTTGTATGATTTTAGTAGGTATAAACACTTTAATCACCTGTATCTCAAGAACCAATGATGTCTACTTAGTCGTAATAGTTTTCCTTATAAATTCGTTAACATTTTTTCAGATTTTTAGTATTTGTAGTTTTGGCTGTTGTTGGGGGGGGACACTAAACTCTCACAAAAATTAGCAAAAGGCTTAATAGTTTATAAACGGATCCCATGATAGAAAAATTGTTTTCGGACGGACGGACAGCCATGGCGAAACTAAAAGGGTTCCTAGTTTGACTACGGAACCCTAATAAAAATGATCCAACATATTTTTAAATATTTTACCCACATTTTTTTTAAATTAAGATGTTTTTCATACAGCGTAATTTAAGTGTTTTTCTTCTTTTTTTATAGCGGATCCTTAAACTTTCACCAGTGAGTGTGAGAATAATCAGAAATAAATAAACATTAAAGGAACAAATCTAAAGTAAAAGCTGGGCATTTTACAATCTGCCATCTTCCCTCCCTGATGGTTTTGAAACTAATTTAAGGGTTCAGATTTGTAAATTTTTTATGGCGATATTTTTTATATTCAGTTTCTATTCACTCATACATATAGTGTTAGGGCTTCTTCAAATACAATTCAGATTATAATTGAACCGCCGTACATCTTAAACTTGACGTAGCTTAACGATATTAATATAATTAATGAGTCAACTAACATAAATGTTTATTAAACAATCATAAGTGTCGGATGAAATTTTATTTAATAAATAAACAATGGGTGAAGGTGACAAGAAAGTATCACATTTGACCCATGGTTAATGCCGTGTCAGCCCAGCACCCGTCGACCTTGTAGCGCCCAAAAGTCGACCACTATAAAAGGCATGCGTTACACATCGAATACATCAGTTGTGCCCTAGACAACAAACAATGTTCACTAAAGTAAGTTACCTCATACATCAACGGTTTCTCACGTGTTTTTTTTGGAAGAGATATCTTCTTTAGCGCCGTTGTGGTTCCAAAGTCGATATAACGAAGCGAAATTGTGCAGTTGCCGAAGTCACGTTTATACAGTGCCTATAACGTTGTCATTAGCAAACCTACTCAGTGAAATAAAATTAGTAGCTCTTTTTGTTTCAAGTTAGCTGTACGATAGTTTAGTGTATTGTTTACGTGTATCAGTTTTGTGGAGGTTTTACTTCTATCACGTGTGATTTTTTGCTTAAATATTTGAATATATAAAACATAGCTTTGAACATAGCAATTGACAGGAAATGTGTCTTGGCTGTTCTGTTCTTAGCTGTTATCTATAACGTTATATCCGCAAACATCTATCGTCGTTATTCCTTGCTTCATTTGCTTTAGCAATACTGAACTTAAGACAAAATCAATGAGTTATGATATGATTTTAATTAATTGTTCTGATCACACGATAGCCTAGTTGTTAGTGACCCTGCCTCGAAGCTAGGGGTCCGGGGTTCAAATCCCAGTAAGGGCAGATATATGTGTGATGAGCACGAGTATTTATTCCTGAGTCTTAGATGTTTCCTATGTGTTTAAGTATAATTTCTCTAAATAAGTAAGTTTATCGTTGTAAAGTACCTATAGTACCTACAAACCTAGAGCTTAGTTTGGGACTAGGTCAAATTGATCATGAAAATTTATCATGTTTGACGAAAGGGTATATATTCAATAATCCCCAATTCCAGTAAAAAACAAATGAGCTAGTTTTTATGTAGGGCATCGAACAAAACATTAATTTGTTGCCTAAAGCTATAATATCCATCAAATTCACATTAAGTTATTGTGAAAACTAAACACAAAATAGCTAGATCTACATTTCCAGTGGTGGGTACAATTTTATTGCTTCATAATATTTTTACTTTATATCCAGGTCCTTGCTCTGTGCGCCTTCGCGGCCGTGGCCCAGGCGGGTCTCCTGCCGGAGCCGCACTACTCGCACACCTCCGCCGTCTCTTCTCAGAGCATCGTGCGCCACGACGAGCAGCCGCACACCGCCAAGCTGGTCGCTCCCGTCGCCTACCACGCCGCCCCTGCCATCGCCTACCACGCTGCTCCTGCCCCTGTCGCCTACCACGCCGCCCCTGCCCCTATCGCGTACCACTCTGCCCCCGCGCAATACTCCTCGTCCCACTCCGTCTCTTCCCAGAGCATCGTTCGCCATGACGAGCAACCCCACTTGGCCAAGGTTGCCGTCGCGCCCGTCGCCTACCACTCCGCACCTGTCGCCTACCACTCCGCACCTGTCGCCTACCACTCCGCACCTGTCGCCCACTACGCCGAGCCTATCGCCAAGGTGCTCGCGCCCACGCACAAGCTGATCGCTGCGCACCACCAGGAGGAAGAATACGTAAGTATTGCAATTCTAGTACAACTGTTACGTACTATTTTGTTTAAGGTAAGAATCATGTTGTCATATAACAGTAGAACAAGAGGGGGATAAAGCAATTTTTGTGCGTAAGAAATTATCTGTTTTACCTCAAAAGGGTCATAAATAATAATTATATGGACATGATGACCAACCACAATGTTTAGAAATTTCTTTCAAAAACGAATTGGTCATAAAGAAATTGATATTGCCATTTCTTCTGTTCCCGCTCCTTTTCACCAACATAATCTCGATAGAATAGCGCATCGAATTAGCGTTCGTTTTAACAAAAACTACAAACAGCTTTAATAAGAATCTTTTGTTCAATGCTTAATTCTTATAACCTTGCTTGTGTCCAGGCGCACCCCAAATACGAGTTCTCTTACTCCGTGGCTGACGCTCACACCGGCGACAACAAGTCGCAGCACGAGGCGCGCGACGGCGACGCCGTGCACGGCGAGTACTCGCTGCTGGAGGCCGACGGCTCGCTGCGCACCGTGCAGTACTCCGCCGACGACCACAGCGGCTTCAACGCCGTGGTCAGCCACTCCGCCCCGCACGGCCACGCCGCCGCCCAACACTAACGTACCCGCGCTGACTACCGCTACTGCGGACACGGAACTGTAAATAGTCGATAATATTTATTTTTATGATAATAAAAGCAAATTGTTGAAATTAAAACATTATCGTGATTTCTTGACATGTCCTAATCCATTGAATCCATGGTTTTAGGTTGACCTTGTGTTCTTCTGTCATCCAGACAGGAGGTGGCAGTTGGTCTTATGCGTGGTTGCACACTTTTGTACCTTGTCGCTTTAACGGTTTTGCCAGATTTAATTAGTAAATCAGTTCAACAAACATGGCGTAAAGTTGACAAAGCACTTACGTGTGTAGCTAGGTACTTATAAATATGGTTTACCGCACCTACCTGTCTTAACCCTATTTGGTTAGAGTTACCTACTGTCTTAACACCAATAGTTTAGCCGGTAACCTAAGAGCTTTTTTTTACATGTTTATAGAAGTATACTGAACCTGGTCATATCTTGCTTAAACTTGACAGTCATAATATCGCCCGATGAAATAGTATAGTGAAAGCCTCAAAATGCTGAAATTCACAATACTCTTGTGTAAAATTTATGTACACAGTCAATATTTACAATGTAGAATGTTGTAACAATACGGCTTTGACTTAGCGTCTTCCCTTTCATAAATATAAAATTATATCAAGATACAACTGGGATTCTCACTAAAGATAGTACGCGCTGTAATTTTTTCTTGTTTTTGTTGTTAGGATTTGAATGTAAGAGTAATTCTTATAAGAGCAAGCAAAATCTTTGTAATACATTTAACTAATAAATAGGTATTTATAAATTTGGCTGTTGTAAAGAGCCTAGAAAATAGAAAAAGGACATTTTTTGACTTTATTCGAAGATTTATTTAAGAAAATCAGAGGTCTAGAAATGTGTCGGATAGAGTAATTTTGTGTTTACACGCGCTGGGTCTGTATAGAGACAATGGAACTAAAACTCTTGTGGATCAGAAAATGTTAAAGAATGGTTTGTACAAAGAAATTATAGTATAATAACATAAGTGTTAGGTTGAGTCCTTGAGAGCTAGTCATTTTATAGATTCAATATAATTTTTTGCGCTAGTAATCTGCTAGTCGAGTTCACCCTTCTTTGGCAGGTTTTGGCTACAAAGAAGAATAAACGCTGATTTTGAATCACAAGCATAGCGTGTATTTCATAATTTTATGTCTAGTGTAAGGTAGGGTAGGGGAATAAAATATTTTCAATAATCCAATGTCAAAATAATTGTTTATTTATTTAGTCAATCGATTTAAAGAAATAATTCATAGTTACCATGATGTCAGGGATTTTTTTTATGAGATTAGCGAGTGTTTAGAAATGGTAGATAAGACACTTTTGTTAGGGATAACTGTAGACAAAAACTTGCAGTGGAGTCCCCATATAGCAGTAGTAGCAGGTAAATTAAGTTCGGCAGCTTACGCTGTTAGGAAAATCAGGCAACTTACCAATTTGGGGAAAAGCGAGCGTGACTATATTCGTGTTACAAAAAAGGGCCATTCTTCAATATATAACTTAAACTCCCGTGATTCCTTAAGAGTACTATTTAAAGAAATTAATATTTTGCCTGTAGCGTAACAATTTATTTATGAGAATATTACTTATGTTATTAAGAACTATGACTCTTTTATTAAAAATTCAGATATTCATAATTTTAACCTCTTGAGGCCCACCTTACTACAATCCGGTAGATTTTTGTGAGTAGGAATTTGGATCTACCAGCAAGGAAATAAAGTTCAATTACCTTTGCTCTTAAATGACATTTTCAACTTTGAAACAAATAATAATGAACTTTATGGACCTTGAAATAAAGTTTAAATTGAATTGCCTGGATTATGTACTTTCTATAGCACACCGGGTCTTACGAGGTTAATAAAAGAAAAAAAAAATGCCATTAGAAAATTTCGTGTCAGCAAAGTATATAAGCCATTTGTAGGTGCATTCTTTTCTATAACAAATTACCCGACGCAGTTTTAAAGATACCATTTTCAGCTCTTCAAAATTCGAGGATTATCTAACGGACATGACAGACAACGGGACACAGTTTCAGTAGTTTGTCATCGTCATGGGTAGGTTAGGTGTTTATTAGAAGTTTTGACACGTTTTTCTGCTTAACTACGCATGATATATGTATAATTATTTTAAAATTTTATTAATAATTTTATACCGGGTGGAATAAAAGAGGGACTGAGCTGAAAGGATAGTGTTAACTAAGTGATCTACAATCTGCTGTAAATCTGGACTTAAAAGTAAAACAAAACGATTTAAATTAATCAATTTTATATCAGTGACAACCCTACTACTACTAGATCAAAGTTATTTACATTTTAAATTGACGCATGTCATCAACTCCACTTAACATGTTCATAAGTACCACCGCGTCGTATTATGCATGCTACCACTCGTCATTCAATAAGTTAGTTTACTAATGAAGTCGGTGAAAAAGGTCTAAGTTATCTAGATACCTTATCTTGATGATGTCATCGGATCTACTTGCTAGGGTTGCTAATGTGCAGATTTTGCACTAATGTTTAACAAGCTGTATCTCTAAAACGGTTAGAAATATTAATATTGTTAATTGGTGAAAAATAAAGTACAAGACCTAAAGAATTCCCCGTTTTCTTAAAAGTCCCTCATTTTGTTCCACCCTGTATAATGCTAGGTTAAGTTTTATCATTGTCATAAGCAATATTAAAAAAAAAAAACTGACTGTTGAGGTTCTTGTGGCGCTTCTTCTCAGCATTGGTCTCTTCTTTGAAGCATTAGTAGGATTTTGACGTGTAAAAGTGCCCATGCGACCTACTTACTGAATTAACAACTTTTTTTTTCACTAACCCTGTAAAAATTGCTAAAAAAAATGTTTAATAACAATGTGACCTGAAGTCAGATTTTTTCCATATTTAAAATAAATAAGGTCCAACAAGGCGACGGGCTTAAACTGTGGCCGAAACAGATCGGTGTTTTCTAATTTTAAATACCTGTTAACCTAAACTGATTAATGTTTTACTTCATTCTAGTCTTGCAAGAAAGTCGTGACAATAAACAGCTGTAACCAGATGACAAAATAACAGGTCAGGAGTCGGTGATGTCCCTCAAAACCTTATAAATATAGATCGGAAATTACAATACTTATTTACCTAAAGTAGGTAAATTCCCAGAAAAACTAAGGAATCAACTTCTTAAGAGGATTGTAAAGCGACGCTTAAATAGAGTAGCTGTTAAAAATAATCCATACAAATTTAGCTCCGGGCGATAACGTTTCTCATCCCTTAAATCTAATCCGATATCCGTGAATTTTAGTAATTTTGTAGTTCTCACGCAAAACTAGGTTAATACTTTCCGTTTTGTTCTTTTTAATTAGTTTTTCTTCCAATAAATATTGTCTTGGAAAGGGTAACGTACAGGACCTAGTTTTTCATAATCGGATCCGGGACTTGATTGTACAAAACGTCACGATAATGTAATATTATATCACAGAACATTTAGGTTTTTGACTATTTTTGGAAGTTTACAAGTTGGGACACAGATGTAATTTTCACCTTTGTAACCATCTCTTTGTTTTATTTTCCGATTTAACGGAAACATTGATAGTTTGTATGATTATTTAAAATTTAGGGTGCTGCTAATAGTAACCCTAACGTTAATTCGTTACTTAAATGAATTGCAGGTAAATTAAATAAAATTTGGTTGATTTCTACATGGAAAATAACTTCAAATAGTTTATTTAAATACTTTAATAGGTATAAGTTTATGTTAACCTTATTTCCGATATTCCAGGAAATTCACGAACAAAATTAACAAATTTAGGTGTATTGAGTTCGCCTCAATACTATTTAAATACCTATGCCGAAGCCAAGTTTAGTTGAATAAGTATTCAAATTTCCGATCCCTGCTTGTTAAACACAAGACGATAGGTATACTCGTAACAGCTACTTCGATTTTATTACGATAAAGGCATGTCAATAAATCACAAGAAAGTTATAATTTCAACAATTTGCTTTTATTATGATAAAAATAAATATTATCGACTACGAGGGCTGCCTTTTAAGTTGTGTCGTTTGCCAACCTCCCGCGATTATTTAAAAAAAAACATATGGCATTTTCATCCTTTTGAATTTAGAACTCGAAAACAAAAGAATGTTTTCAAATTGGTCGAATAGTTTTATTACAGCGTCTATTCAAAGGTGACAAGTCGGTTGTAAAAATGGAAATGTCTAAGGAAAATTTGCGTGCGGTAATTTTCTACAACTTTAAAAGGGGATTATCGCGACTTCAGTGCTTTGAGGAGATCACATCTGTGTTTGGTGATGCAGCACCGTGTCTTAGGACTGTAGAACGCTGGTACTTAGAATTTTTACGTGGGCACTCTAGCCTCAGTGATAAGCTTCGTGAAGGTCGTCCAAAAACCGCCATGACGCAAGAGAATATCGAAGCCGTGCGGCAGCTAATACTCGAAGATCGTCATGTGACATACCGTGAAATAGAGGCATCCGTGGGCATTTCAGGGACCACTGTCCAAAAAATCCTGCACGAAGAACTTGTTGTAAAAAAGTTGATCTCTCGTTGGATACCACATTTGCTTAGCGACGACCAAAAAACAGCCCGTGTAAGTTGGTGTCGCAAAACTCTGAAGCGATTCAGCCGAGGAGAGTCAAAACATGTTTATGATGTGGTTAGTGGTGACGAGTCTTGGATATATGCTTACGATCCAGATTCAAAACAGCAGTCAACTGTCTGGGTCTTCCAGGACGAGCCAAAACCGACCAAAGTCATACGCTCTCGGAGCACTTCAAAAAAAATGGTTGCCTCGTTTGTGGCAAAGGGTGGTCACGTCGCCACTATTGTACTAGAAGATCGCAAGACGGTTACCGCCGACTGGTATACCACTGTTTGTTTGCCACAAGTCATCACCGAATTTCGAAAAAACAACTCGGAACGTCGTATGATACTGCACCATGACAATGCAAGTTCGCACACCGCCCGCCAGACAAAGATGTTTTTGAACACCCAAAACGTGGAAATTTTAGATCACCCGCCTTACAGTCCTGACTTAAGCCCTAACGATTTTTTTACGTTCCCCAAAATTAAGCAAAGTCTTCGTGGTCAACGTTTCAGCTCACCCGAAGAAGCTGTTGACGCATACAAATCGGCCATTTTGACTACCCCCACTTCGGAGTGGAATAAATGTTTTAAAAACTGGTTTGAACGCATGCAAAAGTGTATTAAATATCGCGGCGAATTCTTTGAAAAACAATAAATGGTAATAATCTATTAGATTGTCTATACTTATTTCAAACGACACAACTTAAAAGGCAGCCCTCGTATTTACAGTTCCGTGTCCGCAGTAGCGGTAGTCAGCGCGGGTGCGTTAGTGGTGGGCGGCGGCGTGGCCGTGCGGGGCGGAGTGGCTGACCACGGCGTTGAAGCCGCTGTGGTCGTCGGCGGAGTACTGCACGGTGCGCAGCGAGCCGTCGGCCTCCAGCAGCGAGTACTCACCGTGCACGGCGTCGCCGTCGCGCGCCTCGTGCTGCGACTTGTTGTCGCCGGTGTGAGCGTCAGCCACGGAGTAAGAGAACTCGTATTTGGGGTGCGCCTGGACACAAGCAAGGTTATAAGAATTAAGCGTTGAACAAAAGATTCTTATTAAAGATGTAGTAGATTGTTCAACAAGGGACTAAAACAAGCCATAATGACACGAGATGTTTAGCCACGCGAGCGAGCTTGCGAGCGAGGGTGGCTGTAGTTCGAGTGTCATTATGGTTGTTTAGTCTCGCGTTAAACACTATTTTTTTATATATTTGCATAGTTGTCATTTTGAGGTTATTTCCACACCCAAAAATATGATCCATACACAATCACTGAAAATGGCGATAATCCTCCATTCACAAACACCGTGATTGGTTGTTTAGGGGTTCCCAAAGTAAATAAAAAAAAAAACTTTAATCCCTAGAGATTAATAAGGAGCTTCAGTCCCGATTCGCAGAGATTTAAGTAGCATTTTAAGAGCATGAGAAGTGAAAAATTACTTTAACCCACTCTTTTTCTATTGTTATTTGACTACAGGATTCTTATCTTAAACGAAATAGTACGTTACAGTTGTACAGGAACTGCAATACTTACGTATTCTTCCTCCTGGTGGTGAGCAGCGATCAGCTTGTGCGCGGGCGCGAGCACCTTGGTGATAGGCGCGGCGTAGTGGGCGACAGGTGCGGAGTGGTAGGCGACAGGTGCGGAGTGGTAGGCGACGGGCGCGACGGCGACTTTGGCCAAGTGGGGTTGCTCGTCATGACGAACGATGCTCTGGGAGGAGACGGAGTGGGAGGAGGAGTATTGTGCGGGGGCAGAGTGGTACGCGATAGGGGCAGGGGCGGCGTGGTAGGCGAC
The DNA here is from genome assembly GCA_949316455.1 of Acleris holmiana. Classification (NCBI taxonomy): domain Eukaryota; kingdom Metazoa; phylum Arthropoda; class Insecta; order Lepidoptera; family Tortricidae; genus Acleris; species Acleris holmiana. The sequence continues at coordinate 1,376,128 of OX438767.1, forward strand.
AGGGGCAGGAGCTGCGTGGTAGGCGACGGCGGGGGCGGCGTGGTAGGCGACGGGAGCGACCAGCTTGGCGGTGTGCGGCTGCTCGTCGTGGCGCACGATGCTCTGAGACGAAACGGCGGAGGTGTGCGAGTAGTGCGGCTCCGGCAGGAGACCAGCCTGGGCCACGGCCGCGAAGGCACACAGAGCAAGGATCTAGGATTAACATTATTTTTAGAAATATCCATTATACGCTTTATAAGACTAACTTAGTAACACTTGAGTAATTATTTGTGACAGAAATTCTCTGGTTAACCAAAGAAGAATCTGATTTGGGTTTGCTTAAAAAGTCCAATATTTAATTCAAAGGTACATCATAGGACCACAATCTTCACATAAATCACTTCACTGTACAACACAAGATGCCACTTACTTTGGAGAACATTGTTGTTTGTATCCTGATAGAACACTGATACACTACATATGGAATGAACGGCTTTTATAGTTATTTCGGTGAGACAAGGTCGACGGGTCAGAGAGTAATTTCGTGATAAATTATTGTCGCTCCATGAGAAATGTGCCCGTGGGCATACAAAATGTGGAGCACCTTGGATTTTGGTCGACTTTTACGATCATACGTTACTCTAATTCAGAGCCAAAAACTCGATGTAAGGACTACTTGCACTACGATGTAAGGAAATGGAAAACCAGGTTCATAATGTGATAAAGGTCAGGTACTTAATGGCGCATTTACAAAATACTGTTTTGCCCTATTCAACTCGGTCCGTTTTCGGTTACCAACTAGTATAAAAAAACGGATTTTGCATATTTAGTTAACAACGAATCCGTTAAAAGTGCCATTAGGTACGGAACTCCGTTAATCAATAACTTATTTAAATTTAAAAACATCACCTAAAAATATGTTTTTGGGGCATAAAATACCTTATTTAAAAATTAAAAAAGGAAGAGTGTTACTATTCCATTGTTAACTCATAGACAATACATGTTTAACGTGTATTTCTGTGCGTAAATTAGATCTATGGTATTTTAGATCCCAAACAGACAATTCGATTTGGAAGCGCTACTTTTTTTTTAAAGCGACGGTGTTAGGGACGGTTCTCATCTAAGTTTCATAATTCATAAACATTGTTAAGCCTGTTTAAGAGATATCAGCGCAGTTAGAAATGGTCTCAATTATTATTGATCAGGGGATTTAATCCATTTATTAGTAATATTAAGAGCCGGGGTAGGCATGGTGCGGGGAGAGTCATCAAGTCGTGACAGCTAATGACAAGGTTCACACTCCAACGTCATCAATACAAGACCAACATTCAACTCAAAATAATTATTCTAGTATGAAATTAAGTTATTTACTCGACGGCTTGTTCTGAGGCGTACAGAGCACAACACTTTATTCGCAGTGCATGCAGTGTGGCGGTGAAAAGGTTAATCGATATTTTTCATATCTCAACCCCGCATGATACCTGGCTCTCGATTAAAACATACGCCTAGAGATTGGCAACATCCAGTAAAGTGGACCTGATGTTGTAGACGAGTGGTGCTAGACAAGTTGCATTCAACAATCGTTAGCGATTATGTTTCGATTGATAAATGTATGGAATTGACGTAAGCCACCGAGATAGTAACGTGACACTTACATCAATTCCATATGTTTTTAAATCGCAACAAAATCGCTAATAAGTGTCAAATACACCTTGTCTAGCCCCACTGAGATGATAACAGATAATAAGTATTTCATGGATGATGTATACATATATTTTATTATACTTTATTGTACAGTGAAAAATCAAGTGGGGGACCTAAAATGCCTTGAGTCTTCATCTACTAAACCTACCGTAAATAATCTTTTGCTTATCGAAATGCATGTCGTGTCGTGAAATTAATAGTTAAATATAAAGACACCGTCTCAATCTCATCTTTGATAACAATTTGTATACAAGATGGGCAAATATTATCTGCACTTAAAATTCAAATATTCTCAAATGTTTATTGTGTTCAATTTTCTGTTTAAAATATATTTAAAAGATATCCCTAATAAAATAAGATTAACTTCGTATCGTTTTATTAATGTGATATTAACATGAGAAAATTCAAAATTTTACAAAAAACAAGTCTTACAACAAAGCAACGACAAAATATTACTTAAAATGTATTTTTATTATAAATGTTAGTGATGATGAGAGGGTACAGAGTGTTTGGCATGCCCTTCGTGTTTGACTTCGGCATTGAATCTGAAACAAGAAAATTAAATCAAGAGAACCATAAGGAATAAGCATGATAAATGTTTTTTGTTTCTAAAACAATAAGTAAAATAACCTACATAATTACTAAACATGTTAAGTAATGCCGTTTATCGGCCAATTTTTACATTTATCATATTATAGCGAATGAACTCCGTTGAAAATTTCTAACCTAACCTACGTAATAAATGCTTAAGATATTCAGGAAATATTATGGTTTCAGCCGAAAAAAGCGTTCGATGAAATGAAATGATACCGGGCAAGAGCATGTCGGACTATGCCCAGTGTAGGGTTCCGAAGCCGTTAAGTACTACGAGTACAAACCTAAAAATCAACAAGTAATAACTAATTTTCTATTTAAAGTCAATTGGTGCCGTGTTAGATAATTTTAGTAGGTATAAACACTTTAATCGCCTGTATCTCAAGAACCAATGACGTCTACTTAGTCGTCATAGTTTTCCTGTAAAATTCGTTATATGCTCTTTCATTTAAGATTTTTTTCTGATTTTTAGTATTTGTAATTTTGGCTGTAGGAGGGGCGACGACACTTGAGTCTAACAAAAATTACCGATTTTAAGCTTAACATTTCATAAACGGATTACTTAATCGAAAAACTGTTTCAACAAACCCGTAATATTTTTGAAAGACCTATCCAACGACACTCCACGCTATAGGGTAGACGAGAAAAAAAAAATCCCCACGTAACGTGTAGGGGAGGTTCAAACATTTTTTTTACATTTTATTGAATAACTTTTTTGGTGTGACAAATATGCATATTCATGCCAAATTACAGCTTTCTAGTACTAAGAGTCTCTGCGCTAGGCTGTGGACGGACGGACGGACATGGCGAAACTATAAAAGTTCATAGTTTGACTACGGAACCCTAAAAAGGCTATTAAGTTTTATTCAAACTTACCCAGTTTTCTTGTCAGCGGTGTAGTGCACAATCCTGACGGTGCCATCAGCCTCGTGCAGGCTGTAATATCCCTTGACGACGTCTCCGTCGCGCGCCTCGTGCTGCGACTTGCGGTCGCCAGTGTGCGGGTCCTCCACCTTGTACTCGAACTCGTACTTGGGGTGCGCGTAGTACTCGTGGTGACCCTCGGGCGCCTTGGCGGGCACGTCGTGGCGTTCAATGTGCTGCGCGGAGGTGGCTGGCGCGTGGTGGTGCTCGTAGGTGTCCTTGTGTGCTTGATGGTGGTGTGAATCTGTGTGTGAGCTGAGCTCGTGTGTCTGAGTGTGCGCGGGTTCATGGTGCTTTTGTCCATGGGTCTGATGAAGCACGATGCTCTGCGAAGAGTATGCGTGTCCATGCCCGTGTCCTTCTTGTGGCCGCGCGGCGCTCACCGCAAGGGTGGCAGCTACGAAGATAATCTGCCAAATAAATATCTTTTAAATATTTTGCTCACTATTACATTTCAATAGTATTTTACTCATACATACAATCATGGCATAATAACCAGTGATTGGAGAAAACGGTGCAAAACTTTAACAAAACTTGTAAAGCTAAAGGAGAACTTACAGCCAAGAAAAATAAAAAACATTATTGAATATTATTGTGTGGCTGCCGGGTTAGAATAGTGCCACTTAGCTCTGTCTTCCTGTGGATGTCGTAAGAGTCTACTAAGGGTATAAGGGCTTGTGTATAAGGGCGATGGGCTTGTCACTTATGAACAAGTAAAGAGTTTAGTTACAGAATTATAAACCAGTCTTTTAGAATTGTCGGCATTTCTGTAGCTCTGCTTACTCCACTCTACGAATGAAGGCGTGATGTTTTGTATGTATGTGTTAGAATATTATCAGCTATATTTATGTTCAATCAGCCTCGGATTTGGTAGAAGGATATTAATATTTTAATGGCTGTAATGTAAGTTTTGTTAAAGTTTGCACCGTTTTCCCCGATCACTGATATAATAAATGAGGCAAGGTAGAAATGACAGTTTATTAATTTTGTTTAGTCACTACGATTTAGGCAATATCTTTAGTATCGTATCAAGATTCTATCAATTAAATTACTATTATTTGTGCCTTTATTTATCACCTAAACAGTGGTAAATTACCTTGAAGTACATTTTGAGAATTGTTGTCTTTAACGAAGTAAGTGCACAACTGATGATTGGAATAAATTACTTCAGTATTTTATACAAACTTTGTTGAAGCTTTCGCAATTCAATACTTGGAGTGAACCTGAATATTAAATAATCCATTTGACAGGTTGAGTGTAAGCGCCCTTGAGTTTGCGTCTTTTTGCTCTCATTCAGATATTTTACTTTCGTTATGAATTCGGTTTCAAAACCAACTCCTTTAGGCACCTATACAAACTTGTGGTGTTGTGGTGTTGGGATAAGACAACCGGTGATATTACTAGCATAGAGGCATTCAATCTTAGTCCTCAGGGTTGGTAACGCATTTGAGGTCTTGGGATTATAGTCTTGAGAATTCAAATGACTATGGGTCTCAGATTCCACTTACCATCATTTTTAGAAAACTTAGCAATATTTTTACAATAATAAAAAAGCTACGACGCACCTAAAAATGAAATTAAATATTATCGATTAGCACATAATAATGATGACTGTTGGTTGAACCTTGAGCCTTGCGTCAAAGCAGGAGTTTATAGACTAAAATATCTGACCCTTAAATATTTTTATTTATTCAGGGCTGCTATGACGAAATTGAAATGATTGATTTCTGCAATAGGACTAAGGTTTAAAGAATGCATTGTAAGGAAATACCCTGAGTAAACTAATTCTTCGCCATGTTGAAAAGTCTAGATAAATTTGAACCACCAATAAAAACCTCATATAACTGACTTGTTTGGTAGCGTGACAGCATTCATACGAAAAAAACAACGATTTAATTGAATCGTAAATCATGATGATGAGCGGACAGTGACGGACAGACAGACATAGACGGTTTTGTGGAGAAAACGTCAATTAACTAGGGTTTTCCTTCCGATATTCAATTTATCGATTACTGTTTCAAATACTTATTTCTAAGTAGATAGATAGGTATTCAGTTAAAATGATAAAGTATAAATTAACTAAAATACTGATACCCAGCGATGTTATAAGGATAGGTAAATACTTAATTTCAGTAATTAATAAGCATACTTTTTAGGTTTTTTTTTATGTGAAGGAGAAAGCACACGAGCACTCAGGCCACCTGATAGTAAGTGGAATCTGAGACCCATAGACATTTGAATTCTCAAGACTATAATCCCAAGACCTCAAATGCGTTGTCAACCCTGAGGACTAAGATGGAATGCCTCTATGCTAGTAATTTCACCGGTTGTCTTATCCCCATACCGGAACACAACAATGCGAACACTGTTGCTTGGCGGGTGGTTAATGGATAAGATGGTGGTAGCGATCCGGACGGACCCTGCACAGGGTCCTACCACCACCAATTTTAAAACTCAAATGAACATCAATACAATACAATACAAATACTATTTATTAAACACCAAAAATTTAAAAATTAAAAGAGAACACGGAACAGTACATTAAAAAAAAATCATTTCATCATTTTTTTTTTTTTAAATATTTTATTAACGTACTTGTTACAAATTTATTTTAATGCTATTCAATCGATCTCCATACAAAGCAAACTGACACCAAGAGTGACTTGCGACAAAGGCATATTTAGGAAAATTGTGTGACATTTACACAATGTCATACAATTAATAGAAAGTTGTATGATCATATTACACGATAAATAACTGTCATGACACAATTTATCGATAAATTAATACGTTTGGAAGTCCCTAGGACAATGGTACTCGGGCCACAAAAACTTCTATGTCATTACGGTAAGTAGGTTGCTGTTATACATACATACATAACATCACGCTTTCATTCCCAGAGTGGGGTAGGCAGAACTACAGAAATACCAACAACTCAAAAAAGATTTATTGGTAATTCTGTAACCACATTATACACAATCAGGCTAAGATGTTTACAAGTATATTATTAGTGACAGGTTGCAAGCCCATCGCCCAACACTACGACATCCACGGAAATACATGGAGTGGCACTATTCTTTACCGGCTACCAGCCAGCAGAGAGCTGATATTTAAACAAAATTATCGAATAACTTTTTACTAGCGACTAATACACTCGCGGTCAAATAATACGGGTCAGAGTGCGTTTTTCATACTAAAGAGGCTATTTCGAAGCCTTGGTTCCTCGCCAGGGGATGCTTTTTAGTGACATCTGATGATGGATACCCCGAGCATCGATACAGGACTTCCAGAGTGCCTAGGAAACCTAGCTGATTGAATCTTCGGCTAACGCCGGAATTGTGCATGTTCAAAAAAACATCTAGAATGGCAATAAAATGTAAGAAAATCCAAATGCTCTCGCTGTAGTGTTATCTGATTGTCCGATCAGTTAGGTATCTTAAGAACTTGTGACCTTCTCTATTGAACCTCGGAGTATCAACCATTACACCTCACTCAAAACAACCCCTGGCGAGGAACCAAGGCTTCGAAATAGCCTAGTTTGTATGAAAAACGCACTCTGACCCGTATTATTTGACCGCGAGTGTAGGTGTTATTTTTCTGTCTATCAGACGAAATTAAAAAGGCATGAATTTTGAACATAATAAAAGTTATTAAAGCTTTTGTGAGCACATTTCATAATGTAAAAGTTTTTTTTTACATGGCAAAGACGTGGGCAGCACGTGGTCAACCGGTTTGCAAGAACTCGATTGCTAAAAATGCAACGTGCATGCATTAATTTGGGGTATATAAAGTGGTTATTGACAGTGATTTGTTATCAGTTACTGTTTAATTATCAACAGATATTCACGTTTAAAATAACCATGCACGCTAAGGTACTCGTACGGTTGTCTTAAATGTTTATTTCTTTTCGGTAATTGTGTTGTACTAAATGTAATAAATTATATTTTTAATCTGTAATAGGAATATAATGGTGGATTTTCATAATAAACAACGCAATAATGTAGTTATATTAAAATCTAAGATTTTTAAACGCATTCAAAATTGTTTAAACTTTTACTGCACCTTCATTTTATTATAAGGATACCCATATTAATCTCTATACGATTTATTATTGAATTTTTACGTCAACAGATTATTTTAGTCGCCGCTACCCTCGCGGTATGCGCTGCTCGGCCTCAGTCTGGTCATGGGCACGAGCACAGCCACGCATACTCATCACAGAGCATTGTGCTACATCAGAGCCATGAGCATGAACATCAGAACCAACCTACGCACAAACAGACACAGGAATACCACCACCAAGCACACAAGGACACCTACGAGCACCACCACGCGCCAGCCACCTCCGCGCAACACATTGAACGTCACGACGTGCCCTCCAAGGCGCCGGAGGGTCACCACGAGTACTACGCGCACCCCAAGTACGAGTTCGAGTACAAGGTGGAGGACCCGCACACCGGCGACCGCAAGTCGCAGCACGAGTCGCGCGACGGAGACGTCGTCAAGGGATACTACAGCCTGCACGAGGCTGATGGCACCGTCAGGATTGTGCATTACACTGCTGACAAGAAAACTGGGTAAGCATTGAAACGAAGTTTTTTTTTTAACGTTACAAATATATTTTTTAGTTTCGGATCTTTACCAATGGCTTTTCTATTAACCTACCGCTGAGCAGCAGTGTACACATTGTTGTTCCGGTGTGTGGAAAAGACAACTGGTCAAATTACAAGTTGGCAACCCATTTGAAGTCTAAGGATTGCAGTCTTGAGAATTCTTATTTCTATGGATCTCAGATTACACTTGCTATCAGGTGGCCTGATAGCTCGTGTGCCTATCTATTCCTTGCCATAAATAAAAATGTTCGGTCAGTCAACTAGTATGGAAGGTTTAATTAAAATCTGTTTTTTCCTGTACAGATTCAACGCTGTGGTCACCCGCGAAGGACACGTTAAGCACGAAGTTCCCGCTCAACACTATTAGTTCTACGACATTATAAAATTGTTTTAATTGTTGATTACTGTATAATTACGTAGAAGATAGTAAAATTAATGAGAAACATCAATCTTTATGCTTTTCAATTTAACTATTTAGTAGATTCAAGGACTTTAGATGTTATGTCATAATGACAGCGTTAAACGACATGAAAGAAAGCTAAAATTAATAATTAACGCTGTTATTATGACAGGGTTCTATAAAGGCATAACAATTAAAGTCCTTGACCGTACCTACCTACTCGTACATCACAGAGCACACCGACTTTCTGTCAGCGGACTACCTCAGGAACAGCTGTAATGTTGTAGGCACAGTTGAAATTATCACAGAAAGTTTCTACTACCAATTTAACGACCATTATTAAAAAACGTAGGTTTTTATCTAAGAATGGTACAGAATCCTCTGAAGTCTAGTCCGACTCGCCACATGGCCTGTTTTTTTGCAAACAATATACACTTATACAGGTCGGGTCTATTCACAAGGGTTCTTTGCTGCTAGACAAGTTGCATTCGACAATCGTTAGCGATTATATTTCGATTGATAAATGTATGAATTGACGTAAGCCACCGAGATAGTAACGTGACACTTACGTCAATTCCATATATTTTTCAATCGAAACATAATCGGTAACGATTGTCGAATGCAACTTGACTAGCCCCACTGGGATGAATTGGATCGAATGAGTGAATGATAATGTCTATGTGTGCTTCACAAAATGGTTACATACAGGTTTATTTAGTAAGTGATAATCGTATTTTGAGAGAATCCTATCTAATTATAATTGCTCAAACACGTAAAAAAATATATGTAAAAGTCTAAATCATGGTGAAAATTCAAATCGACGGTTAACCGCCAATCCTATCTCAATATGTTAAAACTTTACATACATACATACATAACGTCACGCCTTCATTCCCAGAGTGGGGTAGGCAGAGCTACAGAAATACCAACAACTTTAAACTTGTTGATAATTCTGTAACCATATTTTGCACAGTCAGGCTAAGATGTTTACTAGTGTATTAGTGACAGGTTGCAAGCCCATCACCTAACAGTACTACAAGCCTTTATTCCCTTAGTCGCCTCTCACGACATCCACGGGAAGACATGGAGTGGCACTATTCTAACCTGGGGGTTAAATTTTTGTGTCTACTGTTAAAACTTTACAGTAGACACAAAAATTTAACTACTTCAACTTAACTTTAGGTTCGATCAGGTATTGCCAGGATAAAAAAAAAACACCACAAAAAAACTTTATTTAAAATAGGAGATATCTCTATTGTTTTCGCAATTTGTGACACGGTACGTGTTGTTTGACCAAAAATGACAGTTAGGAGGTATTGGTTCCAATTCCGGTAAGGGCAGATAATTTGTGTGAGGAGCGCGAATATTTGTATGTATGTATTTCTCTATTGAAGTATTCTCTAGTATGTATTCTCTATGGGTACTAGAAAATATAATTATCAAATTTATTGCTAATTCATACTACAATAAATATATGATATGTATAAATATATGTTGGTGTTGATGACGTTTTTGACGACACGTTGGCCTAGTTGGGAGTGACCCTGCCTCCGAAGCCAGCGGTCCTGGGTTCAAATCCTGGTAAGGGCAGATATTTGTGTGATGAGCGCGAATATTTGTTCCTGAGTCTTGGATGTTTCCTATATATTTAATTAAGTATTTCTCTATTTAAGTACGTTTATCGTTGCCTAGTACCCATAGTACAAGCGTAGAGCTTAGTTTTTGACTAGGTCAATTTGAGTGAGATTGTCCCCTGATATTATTATTATTATTATCCGTGGTTAACCGTTGAAATATGCCGTTGACTCGTACAACATGCTTCGTAGCATTAGATTAGCAGTGAATTCGCAGTAAAAATGCGACCCTATAACATTACATATGGCCGCATTTTTACTGCAGATTGCGACCTGCCTTACCTGCTTTATCTGCTTGGCCCAATTAATATGCAGATTAAATGTATTTTCTCTTTTTTTTTATTGAATAACGATAAATTTCGAGTTGTTTATCCAAATATTATTTTGGAAATGCTTAAAACTTCGAAGTTGCTTAGAAGTGGCGTAGGAACCTAAAACACTTACCCCTATATCATGTCATAGGTTTTGTTTATTTCATTTTTTATTACTTGTATTACCCTCTGCAACTGAGGTGACTTTTTTAGAAACATTCTACTGAGGTGGAGTCTGTCAGACGTAATTTTTGATAAAATATAGAAAAAATACTAATGGGTTATTTAATGTTCATGTGGAATTTATATTAAGCATGTATATGGGCTTCTAAAAAAAAAAAATCGACATTAACTTGAACAAGGTAAAAAAATCTGGAGTTTTTAACATAGGTTAGTTTATAATGCCCTGAGTCTTTAGGAGAGGTTGCTGAGCGATACAGACCTATTTCACGCTATAAAGCGATTTTTTTTTGGCGGGGTCTGATAGACGTCACGTCAGTCGCAGAGGGATTATGTTAACAGAACCTGCAATAATTTTATAATATCCAATCTATTAGGAATTTCTGACCCAATTCTATTATTGGAGGTATAAAAGCGTATATACATCAATTACGGTAGATACAGTCAGACATACACGCGAGTGCTCCCATGGAAAATCCATATCTTCATCGAATGGATAGAACTCTAACAACATAGTTATGCTGTAGGTAAACTGAGATTGTTGAAGCCGTAAAAATAGTGATTTGACGATGAGGCACTAAGGTTTTTTATGAGTAGTATTTAAGTTTCTTCATGGAATCCATAGAAAGTCAAATCTTTATTATGTTTCCAAAAGTGCTCTTTAAAATGTCCAAACACGTCAACAATTTTTACAGGACATAATCTTTAACTTGAAGTAGAGAGGACAATAGAGAGATCTCTCTCCAGGCGGGTGTTATGCCTGGGGACCGAAGTCCGTTTGGATGAAGTTGGAAGTGGTATATAAGTCAACCGACTGAAGAAACTTCGTTAGCGCGATGTAGCGCACTGTCAGATTTAGTTGCGTTGTCTGACGCTGGTGGCGCTGGCGAGTTGTTTGTTACAAGTTGTCACTAGATGTCGCTAGGTCGCCACAAACTATTTAATATTAAAGTTATATTAGCAGATGTTAAAGTTATAATGATAACGGTAAAGAACACTATTTTGCAACGCACCTTGTCTAATGCTTCATAAAAAATATTTTTTTACTGAATAATTCAGAAATTTTAAACTATCAGTTCTTTAACTCAAACACTTCTTTTTAAAGTCAAAAATTATTTAGCATAACAACTCAAAAGTTGGGGCCCTGTTTTTAAATTGTATAACAAGTACTTAAGATACTCAGATAGTAATACCTCTTCATCGGAGGCTCTATTCAACTTAATATGTAAGATTTCATTACTTTTGACAAATAATTTAAGTTTAATTTCAAAGTTTGGATCAATTTTATTAAAAAATTGATGCATAAAATGAAATGCAATAAACGGCTCAAAGCAAAGATCCATTGTCAAAAATCTCTTCTCATGGGAAGCGTCATAAATAAATCCAGCGACATTCTGTATATGATTGCTGGGAGATATGACTGCGACAACATTCACAATAAATAGTTCTGGCAAGATATACTTACTAAGCATGGGGTTACGACACATAGGAATATGTTGCCTTGTGTTCTGTAACTTTGTTTTTGTTATGTGTTGTGCTATAGTTCTTGCACTGTAACTCGGTGCCTGAAACATTTTAGCGTAACATTCCTCTATATTTGTGAAAGTTGCCGCGATCGAGAAACATAAGGTGGTATTTTAGGTGCGCCTTAAATGTCAGTAGCGTAAAACATTTCATTCTTAATATTTATTTTTATACAATTACGTTACCATTAAGTTACTTACAAATTCATTTTAAAAATATAATATAATAGATTCCGTTGTTTACATGTCACGTAACGTCAAAGACCCTTTTAGTGTCTCTAAATAACTCGACATTAGCAGAATACTCCGTAACTGCCGTGAGAGCCATTAATTAAAATTCGAATTAAATTACATAATATGTCGATTATTACGAGTTTATGACGTATATAATAATAATAATAATATCACGGGACAATGTCAAACAAATTAACCTAGTCCCAAACTAAACTCTAGGCTTGTACAGTCACCATCAGATAGATCTAACCGGACAGCGAGCCCAAAAAAATGTGTTGCAATGGATTCCCAAAAAAGACTAACACGTGAAACCGTCAGAAAAATGACACGTAACACTACGTTTAAATTATTTGCTTGGATAAAAAATCAAGAAGATGTAACTGCATAGTCGACCAAAACGATTTAAATGGACAAAAAATCAGCTGTATCTAAGGTGACAAAAATTCAAAATGATCTTTCAAACTACCTCTTTTTGCTAGAATACTTTATATAGGTTTAAAAAATCAGGACCAAAATGACTAATGTCAAAATTGACAACGTAAACAATAGCAATAACATTCCTCACAATATATTCAGCGATATAAGAATTGTTTTACAATATTATGCGTGCGTTTAAAATATTGTGCAAAAACGTTAACCAATTGTTCGCCGCGGCCAAACTGAGTGCATGTAGGCCGCGCGCCAGCGGCTCGGCTCGTGTTGAAGGCGTGTTGCTGAGGTCTCCTGTTGGTTACTCTCGCCGTACCGCCCCTCAGCTTGATCACATGAACGGCTTTGAAAAAATCACGATGGCCTCGTGTATGATGCCTGTTCTACAAATACTCTTAAAGCAGTCTCGTCTCGTGCTAAGAATCACAATAACGAGGTAGCTTGAATAAGTTTATTACTGGGTGTGGTGTTGGGTTGTGTTTCTAATTTATGTGTGTAAATTATATAAATCACAATAAATGAACTATATTACGAATGTATTGTTTGTATAGCTTTTATGCTGCCCTTTATTAAAAGCTTTTATTTAACTTGCAATGTTGATTTGTAAGTTCTGTTTTAAGTTTCTCAAACCATTTTTCTACCACTTGCTGCTGTAATAAAGAAAGTTGAAGCGACCCTGCATATTTACGAAGCTAGCGGTCCCAGGTTCAATTCCCGGTATGGGCAAATATTTATGTGATGAGATTGAGTATGTTTCCGACTGTGTGTGTAAATGTGCGTGTATTTGACACGGAAATTAATTTATCTATATAAGTATGTTTATCGTTGTCTAGTACCCATCTATAGTACAAGCCTAGAGCTTAGTTAGGGACTAGGTCAATTAGTGTGCGATTGTCCCCAGATATTAATTTACTTAATTTTCTTAAGGTGCCGATAGACTTGCGCATTTACTCGAGCATTCTAGCGACTATGCTCGTCTATCAGCACTAATAAGGATCACAACAGGGCGCACTTTAGTGCCGCGGGGCCTCACAAAAAGCTTAGTAACCTCGGCAAAAAAGAGTTTGCATTGGCGACAGGTGGAATATAAATATTTTAAAATGTCCGCCACAAAAAAACATCAGATGTTAGGTAAACGTGGATCATGCTGCCAATTTCGATTCGAACAGTGCCATAACTAGAATCTAAACTCTTTCTTGTTAACCTAGGCACAATGTAAGACGTATTTATGATACCAATAATTTAATAGCTCCTAACCTAATCTTAGCCGTTCGTCTAAGGTTAGGTTAAATATTTTATTTTAGTCTGGTTTGGATAAAATAAAGTTTTATCCAAACCAGACTAAAATAAAATATTGATATCATGTCGTCTCTCATGCAATTTTTAGCACAAGTTGTATTTTATCGCTTGTCGCTCAGTGCGTCTCTATCGTTACAGACTAGATGGAAAGGAAGATTCGAGCGACAAACAAGTCACGAACCACTTGTGCTAGCCCTCCTGTGACGAAGTATAAAAGCTTTCAAACCTCTTAAAACCTTTTATTTAATAGTAATACCAACTTCAATACATATAGGTAAAAAAACACTTAGCAACTTATACATGTCACATAACCCATATAATAAAAATTAAAAGCATAGAAGGAGCCTTAAAAAGAAAGCGTCTTATCTATACCTATATCAAAAATTTGAATATGAATGTTTAATAAGTTAAAAAGGAAAGAGTATAGACTCCAGCTCTCGCTAAAACTAGTCATACACGCCAGTGTTGTGAAGTCGTGTATTCAACACCCTGGTCACCTTGATCGTTATAGTGTACGATCATGATGTTTTAGCCCATACTTCGCAGAATATCATATTCGCAAAACATGATATTAGCAAAACATTATATTCGCAAAACATGATATTAGTAAAACATGATATTCGCAAAACATGATATTTGCAAATAGTGGAATTAGGATATAGAATCGTAGGTAGGTTTAGGCTATGTTAGTTTTACAGCAGGCCCGGAGGGCCAAACTACCCAGAAATAGGAGCTCCGTCGACACTGTCTAATTGCTGTCTTGCTAATAATGATGTTTTGAGAATATCATGTTTTGCGAATATGATGTTTTGCGAAAATCGTGTTTTGCGAATATGATATTGAACATACTAATTGGTTTTAGCTTATAGGACCGTCTCTTCCAATAAGACTGCATATTTTATAGCTCCTTCTATGCTTAGTTCTTATTCTATGAAATAACTTCTACACGCCATACACGTTACGGCCACATACGAGTACATCTACAAGCTTCGGCAAAGGATCGTGTTGGCATCCCTTAAAAATTAAATACAGTGTCCCTGGATAAGACGCACATGCAATTTCACCGACAAAAAAAAACGTAATTTTTTAAATTGTTTAATTTTATATAAAAAAACAATTACTGCTGTCGACCCTATCGGAATAAAGGGAAATATCTCGCCTCATATGAGGTCTATTGAGATGAAATAAACGGTTTTTTATCCTATAGCATTTCCTGTGTCAACCAAATAAAAAAAGTACGAAAAAATACGCTCAACACAAAAAAGACAACACATGCTAAACGACATAATATCTTTGACCACTTATCAAAAATGTCGTGCTTGCTTTAGACACGTAATTCTTTTTTTTAATTAAAGATAATGAGTTGATTAATAATTATAGCTAATAATAACATGAGGTCATATGGGCATATTTTCAAGTAATTAAAGAATAAATAGGATTTATCAGGAATTTCGAAAAAAAAATTTTTTTTTAAGAAAAACGTGCTTTTATTGTTTGTTTTTTTTTACATTCTTTTATTTATTTAATTGGCACAGAAAATGCTCTACGATTAAAAAACCGTTTATTTTATCTCAATAGACTTCATGTGAGGCGATACATTTTACTTTGTTTATCAGAACAAAGTAAAGGGGTTGACAGCAATCAATGTTTTTTTACAAATCTTTAAAAAAAATAGACACCATTTTTTTTTGTCGGTGAAATTGCTTCGTATTTCATTCCTATTTGTTTGTGCACCTTATGCAGGGACAGATTGTATAGGATAAAGAAAGAGACTTCAATACGAATATTCCCTTCGGGGTCGTGCTCCTGCTAAATTCTCCTACTGGTAGGAGCACGAAGACATTATAGTACTGATTCTCCCACTGGTAGGAGCATGAATACTATAATTTCTGATTCTCCTACTGCAACGAAAAGAAGATATAGGTATTTCAAATTTTATTATTTACTGTCGCAAAATATCCCTTCAGACCCACCGTCCCCTGGCATTACCCCTGGTGGTACAGTGGGTATTTTAAAGTTAAACGATACCACTGACTTATAGTGATATCAAACAGGAGCTCCGCAGAAGCGGACCTAAACCTATAACTTGCTGAAATACTATTGATATGATAATAATAA
The DNA here is from genome assembly GCA_949316455.1 of Acleris holmiana. Classification (NCBI taxonomy): domain Eukaryota; kingdom Metazoa; phylum Arthropoda; class Insecta; order Lepidoptera; family Tortricidae; genus Acleris; species Acleris holmiana. The sequence continues at coordinate 1,392,070 of OX438767.1, forward strand.
ATAATGTTTGTACTTTAATTAGAGTATGAAAACGAGGAATTCAATCGTAATATTTTTATGCTCCTAGTAGGAGCACGACCCCGAAGGCAAGTATAAGGTAGGTATATTTGTTGAATCCTGTAGATATGGCAACAGTGTATAAGAAAAAACCAACGACACCTTATTTGTCAAAACACGATTTGTTAGATGATTTTAATGATTTTCACAAAGGCATTTTTTCGTAGTAGCGAATTTTCACATCGCGTTCTTTTACAATTGTCAATTTTTTTTATTGTTTTTCTTCATGTAGCGATTTTTATACAGCATTATTGAATATTCGTAATTTTTACTATTCACATTTTATATGTTCCCAATGTTTCCATCGCAAATTTTCCCAATAATTACTTTTGCATCATAATATGCGTATGTAGGTTAGGTTAGCTTCGGTCTCATATTAGGCCCGGAGGGCCAAAACAACCCAGAAATAGAAGCTCCGCTCAGCGGAGCTCCGTCGATTTTATCAAATTAAAGTTTTTAGAATGGAAAAAATGCTACAAAATTAAATAATCTACTGGTAATTTTAGCGATTAAAATAAACCGCGAACATTTTAACTCTATATCGGTACATATAATACTAAATATAGTAGGTACATATAATCGTTACATGAACAAAATCGATTAAACAATTATGAAAGAACGAGAAATGTGAAAATTCGCTACTTTGAAAAAATGACTTTATGAAAATCATGTAACAAATCAAAACTACCTTCGTAAAACCAAAATATTTTTATAGACTTATTCTATGCAGGTGAGGAGCCAGTGGTAGTTCATTTTAGGTAAAAAAAAAACATTTCGTACAAATGGGCCATAATTTTTTGGATGTATCAATTTGAATTAGAGCTTGATTAGAAGGTACAAAGGGTGCAGTCTGTCCGTTATGATGCAGGATGCTGCTGTTGCTGGTGCGCCTGCGCCGGAGAGCCGTCGACGCGCATCCGCCAGTAAGCCCGTTGCGCTGCATGCTTTATCCCTAAACGTGTTGTTATATTGGTCTCGGAGGGCATTGATATAATAAACCTTTGCGACAAGTAAGCACTCAGGCTGTAGGTATAAAGCAATTAAAAATCTCTAAAACGCGTTACTGCGACTTCCGCGGTACATCGTCGGAACCTGTGGGCTATCATGTTCGCTCTGACCACCAGCGCCATCATCATCCTTTTCGATCACATCACACATCACATTGTACACATCTAGCAATTAAAATAAAAAAATACATTCAATTTGTTTCACGTAATAGAAAATTAAATTTGTTTTATTGTTACATAGTAGTATTTTCATTAAAACTTTTAATCCAATTTTCATACGATTATTTTGGGATACGAACAGAGACTCTAAGACCTTTGTCGTCAATGCCCCCGAGGAACCTAGAGCTGGACGGCGAATAAGGGGTAAAATTGCCAACCGATGTCGCCAGGCGCTCCTGCCCCCTATTTCACCTTACTGACAATGACACTTGACAGGTGACATTTTAGTGTACGTGGCGCAGCTTATATGAAACCCAGTGATGTATCAGTGTGTTAACTTTGCAATGTATACAAAATTGTCACCTATCACATGTCATTGTCAAGATGGTGAAATAGGGGGCTGGTAGAGGGGGTACATTTCTTATACTTTTGTATTTGACCTGCCCTAGATGGTCGATAACATACGAGTATATATACGCAATCTTTTCCACAAGTAATAGTGCTACTTTCTAGTTTTAGTTCAAAAACAATAAAGCTACACTAATCAGGATGGTTCTTAGCAAGATTTAATGAAAATTGGTTGAGCCGTTCAAGAGATATCAGCTCTGAAATGAACCTCTAGGGCTTTTAACCCCCTAAAAGCTCCATATCTCAAAAACGACTGAACCACCGCTAGAAAACCTGCTTTCAATCATAAAACCGCATTCAAATCGGCTGATCCATTTAAGAGATACGGTGCCACAGACAGACACACACACACACACACTTACACATCAAACTTATAACCACCCCTATTTTTGTGTCGGGGGTTAAAAAGCAAGATGGGACGGGTTTAATGTTGGTAGGGCTTTGTGCAGGGTGCGTTCGGAACGCTTAAAAGATAAAACATGAAAATAGGATCCGAGCGATAAGCAACGTATTTGCAGTCTTATGACTGCAGTCTTGAGAATGCAAATGTCCCACAGGGTCTCAGATCCCACTCGCTATCAGCCCCCTTTTCCACCGTACTGACGAGGATAAGTGACAGGTGACAATTCGGTATACATTGCTAAGTTAAGTATTATTCACGTCAGTGGGATTTGTATGCAATCTCTTTGTCGCAGAGTTAATTCGTTATTAGTTTATGTTTAGAGCCATGATACAAATATCTTGATTTGAAAAACGTGTATCTCGTACTGATCGGCGTCACTTCAGCATTTCTTCTAATATAATAAAATAAAAGAAGGTGCTACTACACGTAGTGGGCTGGAACAGAAATATTTACATTAAGAAATATAATAACATACGAGGTTATGACTTCCGATGTAATGACGCGATAATACTGGTGTAAAAAATAATTACGGAATGGGATACCAACCCTAAAAAAAGTTTTGATCTTTGTACAAAATGTTAAGCAGTACCTCGGTTCGGACGGACAGGACGGCCAGAACGGACGGACGGACGTTACGGGACATACAGGACGGACGGATGGGATGGACGGGACGGACGGGACGGACGGACAGCACGGACGGACGGGACGGACAGGACGGACGGACAGGACGGACAGTTTACGTTAAGAGCTACATATATTACAAACATTTTGATTTAAAAAACATGTATCTCTTACTGATCTGTGACACTGCGTCACTTCAGAATTTATTTTAGTAGAATAAAATGTAAGAAGTACCTAGACATAGTAGGCTGAAACAAAAATATTTATATTAATAAACAAAATAACATGAGGTTATAACTTCTGATGTAATGACGCTATAATACTGGCGTAAAAAGATATTAACAGAATGGGGTGATAACCCTAAAAATATTTTTTCCTTTTACTAAGATTTTAGCAGTGTCTAGTGTTCCAAATAAAATAAATGTGAAGTTCATACAGTCAGACAAACAGACGAACACTGACGGACGGGACAGATGGACAGGACGGACGGACAGGACGGACGGACGGGACGGACGGACAGGACGGACGGAGAGGACGGACGGATAGTTTACGTTTAGAGCTACATTACAAACATCTTGATTTGAAAAACGTGTATCTCTTACTGATCTGTGACACTGCGTCACTTCAGAAATTTATTACTATATAATAAAATGTAAGAAGTACCTAGACGTAGTAGACTGCAACATTACAAAAATATTTATATAAATAAACAAAATAACATAATAGCTTCTAAAAAAAATGTTACAGAATGGGGTGCTAACCCTAAAAATATTGTTTTCCCTTACAAGATTTTTAGCAGTGTCTAGTGTTCCAAGTAAAATGGATGTGAACTTCATACAGTCAGACAAACAGACGAACACGGACAGGACGGACGGACGGGACAGACGGACAGGACGGACGAACAGGACGGCTGGAAGGCACGGACAGACAAGATGGACGGACAGTTTACGTTTAGAGCTACATTACACACATCTTGATTTGAAAAACGTGTATCTCTTACTGATCTGTGACACTGCGTCACTTCAGAATTTATTTTAATAGAATAAAATGTAAGAAGTACCTAGATATAGTAGGCTGAAACAAAAATATTTATATTAATAAACAAAATAACATGAGGTTATAACTTCTGAAGTAATGACGCTATAATACTGGCGTAAAAAATATTTACAGAATGGGGTGATAACCCTAAAAATATTTTTTCCTTTTACTAAATTTTTAGCAGTGTCTAGTGTTCCAAATATAATAAATGTGTAGTTCATACAGTCAGACAAACAGACGAACACTGACGGACGGGACAGATGGACAGGACGGACGGACAGGACGGACGGACGGGACGGACGGACAGGACGGATAGTTTACGTTTAGAGCTACATTACAAACATCTTGATTTGAAAAACGTGTATCTCTTACTGATCTGTGACACTGCGTCACTTCAGAAATTTATTACTATATAATAAAATGTAAGAAGTACCTAGACGTAGTAGACTGCAACATTACAAAAATATTTATATAAATAAACAAAATAACATAAAAGCTTCTAAAAAAAATGTTACAGAATGGGGTGCTATCCCTAAAAATATTGTTTTCCTTTACAAGGTTTTTAGCAGTGTCTAGTGTTCCAAGTAAAATGGATGTGAACTTCATACAGTCAGACAAACAGACGAACACGGACAGGACGGACGGACGGGACAGACGGACAGGACGGACGAACAGGACGGTCGGAAGGCACGGACGGACAAGATGGACTGACAGTTTACGTTTAGAGCTACATTACACACATCTTGATTTGAAAAACGTGTATCTCTTACTGATCTGTGACACTGCGTCACTTCAGAAATTTATTACTATATAATAAAATGTAAGAAGTACCTAGACGTAGTAGACTGCAACATTACAAAAATATTTATTTAATTTTTTAGCAGTGTCTAGTGTTCCAAATAAAATAAATGTGAAGTTCATACAGTCAGACAAACAGACGAACACGGACGGACGGGACAGATAAACAGGACGGACGGACAGGACGGACGGACAGGACGGACGGACGGGACGGACGGACAGGACGGACGGAGAGGACGGACGGATAGTTTACGTTTAGAGCTACATTACAAACATCTTGATTTGAAAAACGTATATCTCTTACTGATCTGTGACACTGCGTCATTTCAGAATTTATTTTAATAGAATAAAATGTAAGAAGTACCTAGACGTAGTAGACTGCATCAAAAATATTTATATTAATAAACAAAATAACATGAGGTTATAACTTCTGATGTAATGGAGCTATAATACTGGCGTAAAAAAATGTTACAGAATGGGGTGCTAAGCCTAAAAATATTTTTTTCCTTTACTAAAACTTTTAGCAGTGTCTAGTGTTCCAAGTAATATGGATGTGAACTTCATACAGTCAGACAAACAGATGAACATGGACAGGACGGACGGACGGGACAGACGGACGGGACGGACGGACAGGACGGACGGAAAGGACGGACGGACGGACGGACAAGGCGGACGGACACTACGTACGGACGGGACGGACGGACGGACAGGACGGACGGACAGGACGGACGGACAGGATGGACGGACAGGACGGACAGACAGGACGGACGGACAGGATGGACGGACAGGAAGGACGGACAGGACGGACGGACAGGACAGACGGATAGGACGGACGGGACATACGAAAGGTTAACAGTTCAAACTAAGCTAGCCTGTTTTAAGTACACCGGAGATGTGACGACCTTTCAGATCCATCATTAGATCTCGTTTTAGCCAAAAAACATTCGATTTAAAAATAAATGATTGATGTGATAATTACATGTGTTTTGGCTGTAGGGACACTTGACTCTAACAAAAATAGCAATGTAACGCTTAATATTTTACAACCGGATGCCTTTAATCGAAAAAAATATTTGACATACCCGTAATATTTTTGAAATTACAAAAACCCCACTCCATGGGGTAGACGAGAAAAAAGAACTATCCTCACTTACGTGCAGGGGAGGTCCTATGTATATTCATGCCAAATAACAGCTTTCTAGTACTAAGAGTCTCTAAGCTAAGCTGTGGACGGACGGACGGACGGACGGATGGGCGGACGGACGGACAGACGGACATATGGATGGATGGACAGACGGACAGATGGACGGATGGAAAGATGGACGAATGGATAGACGGACGGACGGACAGACGGACGGACGGACAGATGGACGGAGAGATGGACGGACTGGCAGATGGACAGACAGACGGTCGGACAGACGGACGGACAGAAGGACGGACATGGCGGAACTATAAGGGTTCCTAGTACGGAACTCAACTGCCAATTTATTGTCTTCTTCCGTCAAAACGTTAGGTGATGTTTTAAAGTAAAAGAGTAGAAATGAAATAAATGTTTGAAAAAACTAAAAACCGTCTTCAAAATGCAAGAAATAACTTATTTTAAAATGATAGGTAATAAAAATAAAGGTCAGTCGGACTAAAAACATTTATTTTATTTCATACCTTTTAGTGATCATAATAATACTGTTACGTCGTCCACGTATATTTATTTATTCCTATAATATTTGAGGAGTTCTTTCGATTTCTCCAAGATCTCATCATCAGATGTTGACGTGCTGGAAATGGGTCCAACTAGAAAGTAGACGCAATCGGACAAAAAAAAAATCGTTCCAGGCGTCTTGGTCCCGATGAATTGAGAAACTTCCTTCTTTTTTTAAAGTCGGTTAAAAATATTTAACGCTTACAAAATACAATTAAAACAAAAGACAACTAAAAATAACACAAAATGGCGTTGAAAAGGGCCCCTACTCAGCATAAGAGCCTCAACCAGTGAAGTATAACTTGTTATGTGTATGTGTAGTTTTGTTGTGATTTTGTACTGCGGTGGAGGCGACGGAGGTTTGTTTGTTTACTTAAATGTAGGTAGAAATGGTCGCACAAATTCAAATAGAGTATTTATCTTAGAAATTACCTAAGTCATGAACTGACAAAGGTTTTCTAAGTCATGTTTTATTGGGAAATGTTTAAAGTAGGTATATAAGATTAATACAGTCATCTTTTAAAAATAACAAAACATGACTGTCATAGGCAAAAATTGAATAAGCTGCTGGTGAATTCTAGGGTTGAACTTATTCTTTGACCTTATATACACTTACACACTTTATTCTAGCAACATTCGAAATGTAACCGGCTCGTTAGATATTAATAATTTAGATGTATTATTAATAGTTGGTAAGTATATCACAAAAATAACATCCAAGTGTGATTTTGATATTTAGGTATATTAGGTAGATATGAGCTCTGAAAGCTAATACTTTTAACCTTCTGCAACTGTGGTGACTTTTTTAGAAACATTCTACTGAGGTGGAGTCTGTCAGACGTCATTTTTGATAAAACATAGAAAAAATACTAATGGGCATTGATAAGTATTGTTTATTTAGTGTATAGCATGATTATTTAATTTTCATGTGGAGTTTATAATAAGCATGTATATGGGCTTCTAAATAAAAAAATGACATTAACTTGAACAAGGTAAAAAAATCTGGAGTTTTTAACATAGGTTAGTTTATAATGCCCCGAGTCTTTAGGAGAGGTTGCTGAGCGATACAGACCTATTTCACGCTATAAGCGATTTTTTTTGGCGGTGTCTGATAGACGTCACGTCAGTCGCAGAGGGTTAATAAAATATATATTAAACGAGGTATCTAAACAGAAGTTTGAGATTACAAATCAGCATTTTATTGATTTCATACAATCTCTTAAAGTTTCGGGGGTCTTAGTTTGCTGGCCATTTCTGAGTGCGTTTTCTTTTCTTAAAAAAAAAAACTATTTATTTCGCCGTCAACAACAAACAAAATTTAGTTGGTAATAAAAAATGTTACTTTATCAAAGAAATCCTAATGCGTGGTGCGTTATTCGACTCGCACTTAACTGGACCGGCTTTCCTTACTGGTTTGGGCCACGCTTCACCACAGTTGCAAATAAGTTTGCAATCGCAAAAAACATTTTTCGGATTTTTTCCATAATTTGTGCTTCCTTCTTGCCAATTTTCAGGATTCTGGGTCTAATAGGAAGTACCTACCCTATACATTTTGATTCCATTGAGAGTGTTGAAACATACGTTTTTTGCGGCATAAAAGGACAGACAGACGGACATACGGACGGACGGACGGACAACAAAGTGATCCTATAAGGGTTCCGTTTTTTGCTTTTGAGATACGGAACCCGAAAAATGTTATTTCTTAAATGATACCCTAATACGTAGTGCATAGTCCGACTCGCACTTGAGTGGAAAGCCGTTTCCTATTGGTTTTTAACAGACTTCAAAAAAGGAGGAGATTGTACGTTCCATGGTATGTATTTTTTTTATGTATGTTCACCGATTACTTCCTCAATTGTGGACCGATTTTAAAAAATCTTTTTTAGTTTGATAGATTACCTATACTTTCGAGGTGATCCCATTGTCACCAAATCTGAATCTGTTGAGGGGATCAGTGAGGAATTGAGGGAATTCCTCAAATATAGCGATTGGCAAACATAGTATAGCGATTTTAGTATTTTTAGTAACAAATCTAGCATTTGCATTCAGAAAGTATAACTTGGTGCAGTGAAACTGATCATGAAGACCACAGATGGCCACCGGAACTCCTCAATGGTACCTATTTCAAGGGTGGCGACAAGATATCTCGATTTAGATAGTTGAGCGACTACAACGAAAAATATTTACTTGTTGAAATATGACTATGACTTTCCCGCGGCGTCGTATGGGGCGCTTGAAATAAATTAAAGTTTCATATCAACTACGAAGTATGACTACGTAACAGCGTATTGTGATCACTAAAAAGTATAAAATAAAATAAATGTTTTAAAATAAAAAAACCGCTATCAAAAACGCATCAAATAACATCTTTTAAAATTGTAGGCACCTACCTAATAGGTTAGCCCAACAGAACCGAAGTCGGCGATTATTAGGTGCCTACAATTTAAAAAAAAGTTATTTTGTGCGCTTTTGAAGGCGATTTTTTGTTTTTTAACATTTTTTTATTTCAATTACAAAAAACATTATTATTTTGTGATGGAGCAACAAATTAACAATTTTATGATATGAACTTGCGGCTTGCATAAGCGGCCGTAACTTTTTTTTCAGTTTACTTCGAAGTTTGACTTTTTATAGATGCAAAGGACTGTGGACCTAATTATATGGAGGGATTGATAAATTTTGAGAGTTACAAAACATTAACCGTTTTTTTTGCTGAATATCTTGCGGCGTTTCTTCTCAGCAGTGGTCTCCTCTTCGGAAGCGCTGATAGAATTTGGAATTTAAAAATTTGAAGTGTAAAAGTGCCTGTGCGGCCTATTTACTGAATAAACAACTTTTGTACTTTTTACATTCTTGTCCTTTTTAATTAGAACGCCTTTGTTATTGTTAAGAAATTTTCTTAGACAAACTTATATAAGTAAGCTATCAATTGTTTAAAACTGACATTAACAATAGTATATCGACGGTGGAAATTTCAAATGTCGTAAGGGACATTTTGTCGTAAATACACTAAATATACCATTGAAGTCAGTATTTTTTTTTCTATCTATTTGTTGTATTTGTCGTATCGGTCAAATATTTTTGTATAACGTCTTGTTTCATTAAGCGCAATATTGTATATCTCAATATTTTTAAAATTCCTATATTGTAAGGCACTAAAAAGAATACATTTTGTCAGATAAGTACTGTGTTTTCGGAGGTGTAACACACATTTTCTTCTTATTTTTTTGTTGTAAGGGACACTATTTCCTAAACGACTGTATTTATGGAGGTCCAATTAAAAAAATAGGGTAGGCGAAGTTATTTAAAAAGTATGCTGCCAAGAATCATCTTAATGGGATGAGTAGTTTCCAAGTTATGAATTTAAAAAAAGTAGAATTTTGTTTTCTGGCTCCCCTGAAAAGTAAGCGTTTGTCCCTTACGACATTTGAAATTTCCACTGTCGAATAATAGTCCTAAAGAATCAAGGCAATAGACTAGTACTTATTCTACACAAAAAGTAATGAAAGGTTGCATTACTAATATTTTTGATATACCTATCCAACGACATCCCACATTATGTGGTAGACGAGAAAAAAAAACATCCCCACGTTACGTTTAGGGGAGGTACACTAAAACATTTTTTTTTCAAAATTTAACTTTACGACTTTGTCGGCGTGACTAATATGAATATTCTCATGCCAAATTACAGCTTTCTAGTACTAAGAGTCTCTAAGCTAGGCTGCGGACGGACGGACGGATCGACATCGTGAAACTATTAGGGTTCCTAGTTTGACTATGGAATCCTAGAAACGTGTAAACTTTTATAGCACAAACTATCTGCGCTTCACTACACTAGAATAAAAGCTATGAAATGGTACTAGCACTTATACTTAATGTAATAGAATGAATGAATGAATGTGCTTATTTTAATAGAATTCATATTTTGGTATCTATCTACTGGTATTTATTTTTTCCCGGAAAGTTAGCTTTTGGCATACTACACCTTTATTCGGTGGAACCATCGATATCACCTATTTGTTTTATTATGTAAAGTAACTATAGTAAAGATAACATGAAATTTAATTTCCTATTCATTCGAAGCATTTGCTTGTAATTCATATTTTTCAAAGTGTATTGCAAAAAATCGGACATGACATTAGTATGGAAATATGAAAATTTCAATAACTCACTAAGTATTCAAATAAATATCGCTTTGTTTTGCATCTGTGTGGGTCCTGCACCAACTCACAAAGCTACTTGGCATTTTTGCAGCATTATTTAAATCCGGTAATTATTAAAATCGAATTATTTTTGCAATTATAAACAACTGTTTGACACTACGTCAAAAAGTCGACTCCACAGAGCAGTATTAGCTGCACCCCCGCCAGCACTATGTCAGTGGAGCCGATTTTCAGCATCAGTTAGGCTTCCATACTTATTATATTTCCATGTAACCAGTGTTACCACACACTATTTATGCAATCTAATAATTACAAAACAGCCTAATCGTATTTTTATTTTTATAAAACCTTAAAGCACTAAGAGAGTAATTATAATAAAACGCAAATGGTATACAAAACCGTCCGTCCGTCGGTCCGTATCGTAACCAAATAAATATTTGAACTCTTTTTTTAATTTTGTCTTTCGCCATTAGTACTTTGTTGAAGGCTGGTATAGAATAGAACGCACACATGCGCAATTTCATATGAACTGATTTGCTGGTACTAGAGATATCAGACCCTCATTCGGATTGTTAGAAGTGCGCAGGCCAAGTTCATTTTTATCGACGGGATATTATTCTACGTATCGTATTTTTATTAATACTTTTTTCATTTGTGTTAGTTAACTCTTTCAGGCCCAGCTTAGAATAAAGTCTATCAAGTAACAGAGAATATTCTGATATGAATTTTCTTAATGAAAAGATTATAGCACTCGTAAATAAAAAATCATGAAAGATTTTATACTCTTATATATAATGATAAATAGTTCCAACATGCTCAAAATTTAGCATAATGGTATGTACCTAATAGGCTGTAATTGTGTTGAAAAAAGCATTAAAAAAGTATAAAATATAGGTACATTATACTCAATTTCTAGGGTTCCGTAGTCAAACTAGGAACCCTTATAGTTTCGCCATGTCCGTCTGTCCGTCCGTCCGCAGCCTAGCGCAGAGAATCTTAGTACTAGAAAGCTGTAATTTGGCATGCATATGCATATAAGTCACGCCAACAAAGTGGTACAATAAAATGTACAAAAAAAATTTTTTTAGGGTACCTCCCCTGCACGTAACGTGGGGATGTATTTTTTCTCGTCTACTTTATAGTGTGAGGTGTCGTTGGATAGGTTTTTCAAAAATATTACGGGTTTGTGGAAACAGTATTTCGATTAGGTAATCCGTTTATGAAATATTAATTTAAGCGCTAGCAAAACTATCACGACTAAGTAGACATCATTGGTTCTTGAGATACAGGCAATCAAAGTGTTTATACCTACTAAAATCATCTAAGACGGCACCAAGTGACTTAATAAAAAAATATTATTACTTGTTGATTTTTATGTTTGTAGTACTTAACGGCTTCGGAACCCTACACTAAGCATGGTCTGACATGCTCTTGCCCATTTTTTTATGACCATATTCCAATAAATCATTTTGAACTTTATGGCATTAAGTTATAACTTATATAACTTATTTAATTCAAGTAAGTGTAGGATTGAGGAAAATAAAGTACTTGTATGTGGTATTCATTTTAGATATTTGAATGGTTATTGTAGGCGAACTTGGCTTACATTTTGAACACTGTTCGTTAGTTTAAAATTGAATTTGATCACAATATGTCAGCTGTCAAGGAAAGTCCCCGAGACTTCTTGTAGGGGAAGCCGGGCATAATCTAACACTTCAAGCTTTTACCTGTAGCACAGAATGGATAGACGTATAAGTATACCTGTAGCTTTAAAAGTACATAACGTACGTGTTTTATTTTCATATCCATTTAATCGGTGGTTAAAATAAAAAATAAATCAAAGTACATCACCATTATTATAAAAAAGAGGTTTTCTTCAAAGGGGTTTGTAACACAATAATCGACAATGATATAAAAATCGAATGACTAAAAAATAATAACATTGCATAGTGGTAACTTTAATTTACTTTCAGCCTTACAGACAAGCCAAGTTAAACAATAATCAACGTTAGTATCAAAATATCATAATTTTTTCTGGTTTTTTTCACACGAATAAAATCTTTTGTCACATTATACGATTACACAGATACCCCTGTTTTGTTAAAACTAGCCCCGTAACCTTACCATGAGTTGCAATTATCGTACTCGCTAGCGAGTAGAATGCTCTGTTCCTCACAATATTATAGTAGAGTGAGAGGGACAGAGTATTAGAATCTCTAGCGAGTATCGTAATTGTAACTCATGGTCAGGGTAGCGGTCACTCCTGCAACAGTAGAAAAAACATTTAAAATTAAAGCAATTAAATAACATGATAATTACAATTACTATCGTTACTTAATCAAAAAAGCTTTATTCAGCACCAAATTGTGATTTCATTGTGGCAACAATTAGTGAGGAAGTCAAAAAATTGCAATCGTAAAAAACTCTATTTATCTGCAAAAAGTCGCCGCGGCGCACAATTTTTCCGTTTGGAGTCCTGCTGACAACTGATGGGTCACTACGTATTTGGTATCATATCATAATCCATGGAAGGAATAAAAAAACGAGATTTAGATTATAGTAATTTGGCCGCTATTGACGTGTTAATACTTATCCTCGTTAAAACAAGCCCCGGCCTCCCCTACGCGATATTTGTTACTTACGCCGTGACAGAATTTAGACATCTCTTTTACTCTTACTGTTTTTACTTTTCTTGGTGCAGTATTTTACCACACTTACGTTAGCGTCACTTGTAACTAACATACTCGTACTTATGCGATTTGGATGAGAATATTTACTTATAATAATAATTAATAATAACGGTCCCATCGAGCTATGCTGATGGAGACAGAAGGCAGCCATAGGAAATCCTCAAGGGCTAAATTGTATATTGACACCTTAAATTATATTTAAAACAGCTATTGCTGAGATAAGTGTCTGCCAAAATTTTGTTTTTGGTACCTACTTACAAGGGTTTGGGTTAAGGTCTGTACGTTTTTGTGCACAGTAATCACTGTTTATACCGAAAAACCCAACGAGCCCAAACACGATGGGGCTATCTTTTTTCGATGCGAAGTTCCTATGACCACTTTATAATAATATTGCATTGTCACCTTACTTACATAAATATGCCGAATTTCAGCGCAATCCGGTAGCAGCAAGTGGTAGAAATATGGTTTGCAAAATGATCTAACTTATCAAAATTGCAAGTACAATAAAAGCTTACAAAAAGGGGCAGCATAAAAGTTATAAAGGGATACGTTCAAATTAAAGTAAAATTGATTTTTATTTATACAAATAACACACATAAATAAACACTACACACCGAGCAATAAGCTGATTCAAGCTATCTCGTGTTTGTGATTCGCGGCACGAGACGAAACTGCGTTGAGATTATTTGTTGAACACGCATCATACACGAGACCATCGTGCTGGTTTCAAAGCCGTTCATGTGATCACATGAACGGCTGCTGGAAACTGATCAAGTTTAGGGGCGGTACGGCGAGAGTAACCAACAGGAGACCACGGCAACATGCCGTCGACACGAGGCGGCAGTTTGGTCACGGCGACAAACTGGTTAACGTTTTCGCATATATTTGAAAAGCACGCATAATATTTTAAAACGACTCTTGTACGCTGAACATGTGAAGAATATAATTATGGTTATTGTTTACATTGTGAGCTTAATGTCAATATTGGCATTTGTCATTTCTGTCCTGATTTTTTTAAACTTCCCAAAAAGTTTTACCGTAAAGAGGTATTTTGAAAGATCTTTTTGAACTTTTGTCACCTTAGATACACTGAATGTTTGTCCAGTTAAATCTTTTCGGTCGACTATGCAGTTACATCTTCTTGATTTTTTATCCAAGCAAATAATTTAAACGAAGTGTTACGTGTCATTTTTCTGACGGTTTCACGTGTTAGTCTTTTTTGGGAATCCATTGCAACACATTTTTTGGGCTCGCTGTCCGGTTAGATCTATCTGATGGTGACTGTACA